>JADRCD010226248.1:2933-57900 GCA_019843815.1 Montemys delectorum
CCTGCCTCTGCCTCCCAAGTGCTGGGATTAAAGGCGTGCGCCTTATCTGTATGTTTTGTGTGTGCATACAAATGTGAGAGGACAAGTTGTGGGAATTAATTCTCTCCTACCATGTGTCACCCAGGGATTGAACTTAAAAGTGGCAGGCTTGGTGGTGGGTACCTTTACAAGATGAACCATTCTACTGGTTCTCTACCTGAATTTTTAAATAAATAATTTGTAGACAGGTATCCAATGTTAGTAGGGTAAAAATGTTGGGGAAGCAAACCAACATATCCATTAACTCATTTATACTTAAAAACATTATCTTTTTGGGTCTCAGGGATGAAAGTCAGGCCTCTCATTTGGTGGGGATGTCTCTATACAACTGAGCTACATCCCTAGGCTCCATCTTTGCCTTTAATTTTTTAAAGATTTATGTGTATGAGTGTTTTGTTAGCATGTATTTTTTAAAAAAAGATTTATTAATGTCTACAGTGTCCTGCCTGCATGCATGCCTGCGGGCCAGAGAAGGGCATCAGATCCCATTACAGATGGTTGTGAGCCACCATGTTGGCTCATGTTGGCCTCAGGCAGGACTCTGAAAGGGAAGCCAGTGCTCTTAACCTCTGAGGTACCTCTCCAGCCCTGTTGGTATGTATTTTATGTGCACCAACATGTGCTAATGGAGGCCAAAAGAGTATCAAATTCCCTGGAAGTGAAGTTACAATGGTTGTAACTTCAACCATTGGTAGGGGATACATGGGTGCTGGAAATTGAACCCAGGTCCTTTGCAGAGCAGTAAATGGTCTTAATTGGTGAGCCATCTCTCCTAACCCGTTTACTTTAAAAAAAAAAAAAACCCTTAATTTCCTTTATGAATTATCTTTTCACTGTTCTCATTTTTCTATCAACTTTTTGGTCCTTTGCCCTTTAATATTTAAGAGCAGTCCTCCTGACTACAAAGCTAATGAATACTATAACGTATGCTGGCATTTCAGATAGTGTCCTATCATAACTTCAAATGAGTAAGTAATGTTATCTACCACAGGGCAACAGCAGGAGCCATGCTGGGCTAGCTCCATTAATACCAGATCACATCTAAACTGTAGCCTGGGTGTCTATCCCATGTGGTACCATTTGTTCCATTACTTGTTTTAATTTTTTAAAACTTGTGTGTGTGAGAGATGATGGTGAGCTCATGCAACCCACAGTCCATGTGTAGAGAGCAGGAGACAACTCTGGGGGCCGTGTGCTCTTTCCTTCTACCCTGATGAGGCAGTACTACTGTGTATTACATGCTCGATAGCCTATAAGCATGGCAAGTGACTGTATCTAGAGTCAGCTTGCTGGCCCTACTTTTGTGTCGACTGGTTATTTTAGAATCTCCCTAAAGACAAACTGAAAACTGCAGCTGTGTGGGGCTACACTCGGTGTAATTCCGGCTAGCTGGGAGGCCGACTATGGGTTCACAGCCAGCCTGAGATACATAGTGTGAGGTCTCAGACAACATACTGGAACACAACAGATTCGGTTCGGCTCCCATGCACCACTTGGCTGGTCCTCTAGACAGCCTATCTACTGAACGATACTCCTTCATCCATTTGCCTTAAAGTTAGAAGACAAATGGCACCAAGGTCTTCATTGAAGGCTGCAATTTTAGAGAGATACATGTTGACCACTAGAGTTGTATTTGTTTCCATGACTGATTGATTGTTATTAAAATATGACCACATATGCTACAAAAATTGATCCAAGATCAATAAAAGCCACATTACAGTATGATTCAACAGGGTACTATATTATCAGTAACAGGACAATAAATGAGCAATGAGTGGAAAGCGCTGAGAGCGCCTCTGTTGAGCCACAAGTGCTCCTGCCACCAAGGTAGAGAGATCCTTAGGCTGTTTCTGGTGGGGATTAGAATACATGCCATACTGGTTCTTGTTTTTAGCCATCACTTCTCTTGTATTTGATTCAGGAAAGAATCAGGGTTAGAGAAGAAATGCAAAAAAGTATTTCAAGTTGTGACAAGTTACCAAAGTCGTTACATATTCGAGGTCCCACTGTCTCTTGGAATAGAGCAGAACTCGGGTTGTCTGGGCTTTCACTATGCAACAGCAATGAGAAAGCAGTACTCTCAGTGGACTGCCCACTTTGAGAGGGAAAGAGCTCACTAAGAAATGTCCATCAAACTACATGTCCTCATTCCCTTCTCTGAGGCACAAATCGCCTTATCTGGCGATTTCTTGCTAGCACAGCAACAGAGCTGTGACAAGGTGGATGGATCTCCAGGAGAAGCCAGCAGGCAGTGGGAATGCAGTCCTTCCATGCTTTCACAAGGGTGGGTGTTAAGCATTCTGATTCTTTATCTGAATGTGCTCACCATGAAAAAGACACTTTTATACATAGGATTTTATTTTGCACTGCTGTAACAATTTCATTCTAGACCAAGGGAGAAAAAGAAAGGGTAAAACCACCACAGTGAGTAAACAACTAAAACTTTTCTACTTTGAACAGGATTTTCCATCTGGTAGATTTATTTTCATATCCCCCTCAAAACAGACAGTAAGCTTACCATATTTTAAAGATTATAGATAGGTTGCCACTGAAAGAAAAAATTTTACACAGTCACTGTACATCAAGGTTGACAAACTGCCCTGCATGAAAATATACTTAGAAACTGTGTGACTAAAAGGGAACATTATTGTGTCTAAGGGAAGATGAAGTGGCATGGCGTGCCCTCTCCACACGTGTGGTCCTCACTCCTCTTGGGAGTTGCGTAGTGTTGCCGTTTCTGTTTCTGCCCTTCCCACTCATTGCACTCATTAAGGCAAACAAATCCTTTTGTGAAGCGGTCTCAAACAATTGTGGACAAATAGCAAACTTTTGGCATTAAAACAGGTGAACACATACACAGCCTTTAGTAATACACAGGAAGCGTATTTTTCTTGGACTAGTGACAAGAAAAGATGAACATGCTTGTTAACGATGTCAAAAAGTTTAAAAGTCAGTGTCCAAGCAATCCCTAACAATGCTTCTGTAGCTTCGAGCTCGGAACAGTGGTAGAATTTATGCAAATGCATTAGGTTCAAGCTTGGCAAATCACACCCAAGCAGGTTATTAAACTATATATACAGAAAGCAAATGATAAATACAGAAGTCAAAGAGTTCTGTTTTCCTTATATCCTTGAAAGTTGACAAACCTTTTGAGGACAGTCCTATAATATTAAACATTAGGTAACCACAGGTGTTGGGAAACCTAACTACACAAACTGATTTAAAATACTCACCATGACTTTGTAGTGTTTAATACAATTCAGCTCGTAGTTAAGGGCACAAGACAACATTTAACAAAAATAATCACATCAATTGACCTAGAAATCAAATGCAAATAGATATGAATACAATCTCCAAAATCTGTCTTTTTAGGTGAACATTAACCATTTATTCAAAGTTATACAAGAATCTGAAGGATTAAAGTCTCCTGTGACATAAAGCCATTTCAATAGTTTCATGTCTCAGCCGAGCATGAGGAAAGAGGGTGACAGAGTGCGTGGCTCCACTGGGCAGCTAGCCGCTAACAACAGACTCAACAGCAGCCTCCCCCGGCCTGCTGTCCGCCTTGGCTGCCTCCATGAGATGCATTGGTAGCAGCGTGCTGAGGGCCAATTTTAATGCCATTTGCCTGAAGTAAAAGAGAAGAGGGTTGTAAATAAGAGCAGACCCAACCAGCACTAGATTAAGTAGATTATTGTTATTTTTTTAAAAAAAATTCACATAATTCTTAGTGATTTAACTTTGTCAAACAACTCTAAAAATATTTTAAGTGGGTTTTTGAAATGAGGTTGTTTCTTCTTTTAAAAACAACACAGAGGAAATGTTTTGGAAAAAGAATTTGTTATAGAACTGGCCAGCAGGAATCAGACAATGCTGCTGCTTGTCAGAGAGGTTCATGGTGAAGAGAGCACATCTAACAATTAGTATATAGAAGGATTATTAAAGAGTAAAACTATCCGAAGCCTTCACTGCTCTAACAGGACGTAAAATCTATCTTTTAGACAGCATTTCTGTTCCATGTTGAATCAGCTGTGCAGGCTGAGGAACATGAGTGTTCTGTGTCATCAATAATTTCTGTGATCCCCAAAGACATGGCAGGTTGCCAAGAACCCACACACAGCGTGGTTCTTTCATTCATCAAATTCACACTTGTGTCTTAACCCTCACTCCCTCAAGTGGATTTTACCTAAAAATACAACACTTTGAGAAAAGTAATACAGTAGCTCTAGAAATTAAGCTCTTAAGGAAACTCTGCGTCACAGTAAATCTCAGATTTATGGTGCTTGGCAGTCACCCTGCAACTGCAGTAGCCTTGGGGCTTCTGGCACTGGCTCCTGTTGACAGTGGCTGATGTGGTTTCTTTTCGCTCTTTTGACTCCTCTTTAATAAGAAGCATGCCCTATGGCTCAGTGGCTCTGCCCCCTCTGGCTAGTAGCAACTTCTTGAGGAATCAAGGAGTCAGCCTTGGCATCAGGCCAAATAAATAGCATGGCCTGTTGGCTTCTGACAGCACATTACATCAAAGCTGCAGAAGGCACAGCAAAGCAGTTAGCTACTATAGCTGAAACCAGACACAAACAGCACACATGCCCTTTAAACAGAGGGCCAATTACTGTTCAATTTATAGGGTATTAGTCTCTGAATGGTGTCACCTTTAAATTAACCCAAGAAGTATTGCCATGTAAGTCTTAAGGTAAGATTTAAAGCCACACTACTCCAAATTTAAAAAAAAAGGCAAGTACTTTTTGGAAACTGAAGGCAAACTGCCGAGAGCCTAACGTAAGTACTGGCCAAGAGCATCTCTTATATGCCTTTAATACAAAGTAACAGAAATGCTTATGTTAAAGTAATAACATTCTATTTACTTAAACATTTTGAAATAAGGATAAAGACCGAGAGGGGATTTAGGTTAAAACGATAGCTAGTGGACGTTCACAATCATCTAAATGTCACAGTTTGTCCCAATCATGCTGATCAAACTGGGCTCAAAATAACACTAGAGAAAGCTATGCCAACTGTTAATTATTTGGTCTTCTGAAAAAAGTGTTTTGCTCTAATGAGAGTCATTTCCAAATTGAGAATTGCTTTCTCTCATCCCAGAAGAGACCATGTTGCAAGAGTCCACAGGCCATGCATTTATTTGGGGATAATATTCCCCAAATATTTATCCCCATGTGGATAAATGCAGGTTGTCTTTGCAACTGAGGTAATTTACATTATTTTTCCCTGTTTGCAATGAATAGACAGGGCCTTTTATTTTAACCGTTTCATAAAGTGATCCTCTACTAGAAGTACTCCACACGTCAGGTAACATTAAGCACCAACCTATTGTACTATATGTACCAGGCTTTCAGACAGATGATTGTTAACTAATGTGGCAATGGATGATCAATGATTTTAGGAATAAAAAATAACAAAATCATGACTCCAAATACTAAGTAGACATCAATTCAAAATTAATGTTTAGTGAACAATATTTGCATACCTCATTATTAATGTCAAAGACCCCTTCTTGGATTTTTTCATAAATTTCTTTTGCTGTGTTAATAAATGCCTGAAATATAAAGTAGAAAAATTGGTTTGTATTACTCAAAATCATAACAGTAAAGAAACATTACACACAAACTCTACAGGACTGGCTAGATGGCTCAACGGTTAAGAGAGCTTACTGTTAAGAGAGAACAATGGTTAAGAGAGTCCAAAGGACTTGAGTTTGATTCCCAACACTCATACTGAGTGGTTCACAATGACCTCTAACTCCAGCTCTAGGAAATCTGATGTCTTCTTCTGGCCTCTGTGGGCACTACCCTCTAACCATGATGCTGATGAAGAACTCTTGAGGGTTAGATAAGCTGGCTCAGACCGAGGGTAAAAGTACTTTCCATAAAAGCCTGGTGATCTCAGTCTGATCCCCAAAAGGAGAACAGACTCCAGAAAAGTACCCTGCATACATGTGCCCAGGCATAAATGTGCCCAGGCATAAATGTGCCCGTACACACACACACACACACACACACACACACACACACACACACACACTCTCTCTCTCTCTCTCTCTCTCTCTCATTTATTATGTTTAAATGTTCTTGAAAATATAACACTTAGTACATGAAAATTTTTTGTATATCTTTATTTAATGATAAAACCTGGTCATCTCAATAGATGCATAAAAATCATTGATAAAATTCAACTTTTCATCATGAAAACATCCAATAAAGTAGGAATAGAGTGGAAAGCTCTTGAGTGATAAAATAAAGTGCAGTTCTCAACCTTCCTAATGGTGCAACAACCCTTTAATCCAGCTCCTCAGGTTGTGATGTTATTCTATTGCTATTTCATAACTGGAATTTTGCTATTGTTATGAATTGTAATGTGAATGTCTTCTATGCAGCTGTGATGCGCGACCCACAAAGGGGTGGAGACCTGCAGGTGAGAACTGCTGACCTAGGACAAGGCACACGTGATGGCATCCTCACTGGTGAAGACCAAAAGCTTTCCCTCTAACCTGAGGAAGCAAGGATGCATGCCAAACTTCATCTGAATCACAAACACTGTTTATTTACAATGGCCGAAATACAAAACAACATGAAGTTTTAACCACTAGTGAGTGAAAACTAAAAGGTGGGCTACTACTGGAACATTCAGCCATTTAAAGGATGAAGGTTTGGTCTTCATCCTTTATATTGTGATTGAACCCTGAAAAACATGCACAAAACATATAAGACACATATAATTCGTGCTGGACAGAAAGCTCAGTGGTTAAGGGCACTGACTGTTCTTCCGAAGGTTCTGAGTTCAATTTCCAGCAACCACATGGTGACTCACAACCATCTGTAATGAGATCTGATGCCCTCTTCTGGTGTGTCTGAAGACAGCTACAGTGTACTCATACATAAAATAAATGCATCTTAAAAAAAAGACACTTATAATTCAGCCCCACTTATATGAAATGTCAGAAGAGTCAAAGTCACAGACAGAACCCAGCATTGGTTACTGTGGGTTAGGAGGGGAAAGGAGAGGGACTGGCCACTAGCATTTCTTTGTGGGGCCTCAGAAATGTTCGTGAATTATTAGATGTGGTGATAGCTGTGTAATTCTGTAAATATTTAAAATTTAACTGAATGTACAATGAAAAGTGTAGCTTTTATGGTAAGTAAATTCTATCTCCAAAGCAAATTATTGCCAAGGAGGGGAAAGAATGTCTTAATGAAATGTGTGCAGGAGAACTCATGTTAACTAGGCACTTTATGTACGCCAATATGTTAGCATTAGCTGATTTTAGAGGACAATGTTCCACATGGGACTGCTTTTGCTATACTTTATATATAGTCTGAAAGACAGAGTCACAGTCAGGCCAGGAGATGGCTCAGCAGGTCAAAGTGCTTATTATAAAATCCTGAAGACTCAAATTCAATCCTGGGAACATTTCAAAGGCCATATATAGTGGCCCATGTTTAGCAATGCCAACATTCCTACAGTGAGACAAAAGGGAGAGGCATTAGCTGGGATCTATGTGTGTAGCACAGTGGCAGAAAGTGTGGTGCACGTACACATAACTCATGTGTGTGCTCTCTCTCACATACATTCTCTCAATAAATCTGTAAAACCAAGAGTAAGAGAATCAGGGTTCGGACGATAAAGGGACACTGTTCACACTGAGTTCCTCCCTTTGCCACACAGTGCACTACTACATTACAGAAAATTGGGATGAGTGTGAGAAACTCTCATCAAATAAGCCTGTAAATTATTCACATGTAACCTACGTTTATGTAGTCTATTTAAGGTATTTTATGTGAATATTATCAGTGCTCCAGAAGGTGCACAAACTGATAGGGTCTAAACTATCAGATTTGAGAGAAATAGAGCATTAACCAGTATGATGAGGAAAGGCATTTTCAAGTAATATTTTATGAAACTCGCAGGTCTTCTGAAGCACTAGCACAGATCTAATGGAAAATTGAAGAAGTAAAGGGTTCACGGAGAGGTAGAAATCCCACCTCTCCTCATTTAGACATTGGAAGCATTTGACTGCTGAAGGTGCTATCATAGCTTTTGCTTCCAATTAACAGGACTGTTACGTTTTCACCTTTAAAGGCCTACAGCTCCCCAGAGTAATCAATCTACGGCAGCTCAATTACTGTACCAAGCACATCCCGGTCAGCAAAGGAGATCTGAACGACTGTGGCAGGGACACAGAGGTATGAATATGCATAAATTCTAAGTGGCCGATCAATTCATCACAGAGGGTCATGAGAATTTGCTGCAAAATAATGAGAAGAATTAATCACTGATGACCCACAAGGCACTCAGGGTGCAGGCATGGATGCAAGCACAGTTTTCATGTGTGTGTTGGCATTAAAGTGAAGGGGAAACTGGTTTTCAGCCAACTAAGAACCGATTCACATTCTTTTAAACTGAAGTTATCCTTATAAATGAGTAAACATTTAACTTTATTACTAATAACAAGTCAATTACAATAATGGCTTCAGAAACCTGGCTAACTGAATTAAAAGACATAGACTTTGTGAGGCTGTAACTCTTCCTATTGTAGCACCACGTGTGTGCATGCTAATACAATGCCAGACAGACTACAAGGTCTCATATATGTAGAGCACCATGTGTGAGAGGGCTAACACTGGTAGACTTCACGGAAACAAACAGCTCTAACCCTAACCTAGGACAGAAAGACTCATCCAGTTAAACAAACTGTTGTTTTGCTAAATCATTGAGAAATCATTTAAAACCTGGCACAAGAAAGCTATGCTATGTAAAAACTTCCAAGTTACTATACTAATTTTATTCCCTAAACGGTATTTACTACTTTATTACATACATTTAAAAGCATAGTTGTAACACATTTGAGATATATTTTATATCTGGAAGGCATGAAATTAATTTTCTTTGAATTGAAATATATAAATGGTTATAAATTTTTCATTATAATTTGGTCTCTCAATGGAGTAGTTGTTGAATAATGCCACCTCTAACTCTGTAATTCTCTGATTAAACACTGAAGACATTAAAATTTTTTCTACTTAAGTACAATAATAGAAAATACTAGGGGCTGGAGAGATGGCTTAGTGGTTAAGAGCACTGACTGCTCTTCTGAAGGTCCTGAGTTCAAATCTCAGCAACCACATGGTGGCTCATAACCGTCCATGAGATCTGACGCCCTCTTTTGGTGTGTCTGAAGACAGCTACAGTGTACTTACATATAATAAATTAAAAAAAAGAAAATACTATATAAATACAGTTTAGATAGTTCAAAATTAACATTTACTATACATTATTAGGTGACTAATGACTGATTTTAATGATTCCTTAGAATGTGATATCCAGCATGTCAAATGCAGACCTTAGCACACCTATTTTAAACTGGCTAGAATAGAAGATTCTCCAAATACAATGAATATTAAACCACTACAAAGGCTCACTGGTGGTCAAACAAACTTCTAAGTTAGTACTGGACTCACACACAAATTCTCTCTTTTCAAGAGTTTAAAAAATTCAGTAACGAGAAATATTCAAGGATATAATAATGAACTAGCTGGGATTAAAAATAATAATTCTAACGGACATGGCTCAATTAAAGAGCCATGGTGCCCTTGCCAGAGAACTCAAGTTTAACTCCCAGTATTCACATGGCAGCTCATAACTGTCTCTAATTCCTGATTCCAGGGGATCCAATCTCCTCTTCTGACCTCCAGTTATCAGAAGCACACATGGTAAACACATACATACATACATACATACATAAATGTAGAAAACTCATACACATAAGGTAAGAATAAAGAGATCTTTAAAAAATGCTAATTTCACTCTTCATTTCTTATCAATCTTCATAGATTTTTTTCAAGTGCTAGTTCATACTCTCAGTTTGATAAGATTTAGGATTACCTAGGAGACAAGCCTCTGAGCATGCCAGTTAGGGATTGTTCAGATTATGTTAACTGAGGTGGGAAGACCCATCATCACTGGGCAGCACCATTTTATGGACTTGTTCTGAACTGAATAAGAGAAAAGGGCATAACACATAGATAGCCCAGGTCTGATTCTCTGTGAGTATCTGCATTTATCTGTCTTTCTGCCTCTTCATTGTGAGCATGATGAACCAGGTGCCTCAAGCTTCTGTCATCTAACACCTTACTATAGTGCGTTCTTAAACTGAACTCAAATGAACCCTGCCTCCCTTAAATTGTTGTTGTTAGGCAGTTGTTTCCTAGCAACACGTAAAATAGCTAATGCAGTTTTTGGTTTTGTTTTGTGAGACAGGGTCTCACTATTGCAACCCCAGCTGGCCTCATATCCTCGCTTCAGCCTCCTGGGATTACAAGCATATGCCATAGTACCTGTCTGAAATGTTGGTTTTAGTTTATGTAGATCTCTTTGAGGGAAAATTCTTTTATGATTTTACTAAGAGGAAGGGGGTAAGCAAGAAGGTAAAATTAATAGATATTACCACAGGGCAAAAATTTTCTGGGAAACTGATATCAACTTAGTTCATCCCAAGTACTGTAAAACAATGTCCATGCAGACACATGTTTACGAAGCACAGATAACTCCCTTATAGCCAGTGAGTGGAATGTTCTGCTCCTGTGTGCTGCTCTGTCTTAACATTGTAATCCTGAATCACCAGTCTTTCCCCTTTACCATCCTCTGATTAATTGCTACGATCAGTCCTTTACATTCATGTTCTTCATTAGTAGTTAATTTTCTTGCCTTCTACTTCAGGTGCTAATTTTTCAACCCTTGGTAGCAGTCATGTGAATGGTAGTGGTACATGGCAAAATTCAAGGACCTGTACAGCCTTGAAGGTTATATACAGTTAACTATATATAACCACATACCATTCATTATAGATGCAGGGCTGTTGGTATAGCAAATTAGGAGAGAGCATGCCTAGCATTTACATGGCCCTGGGTTTGATCCTCAGCACCATGTAAAGCAGGTATGTCTATAATCCCAGCACATAGGTGGTGGAGGCAGGGGGAATCAGGAATTGAAGGCCAGCTTTGACCTCACAGTGGGTTTGAGCCCACCCTGGACTACATGAGACCCTGTCTACAAACAAAGCAAACCAACTAACCAACCACACACTTAGCTACTATATATCGTGAGACTGTTGCATGCATCACTGACAAGGGCACCTAGTAAGTACTGAGTATAGACACAGCAAGAGAAAGCATAATTTCCACTGTTGCTGAACTAAAACCAGTTGGTTGGGAGAATCTAAGCACAAGAGCTCATATTTTAGGCCAGGACAGAGAAAAAGGCTTTCTGCATTAACTCGTAGAAGATGAGTGCTGGGCAGCACTGGGTCCTAACATACAACATATATAAGACTCTGAGTATGCACTGGAGAGACACCAAGCAGAAATGCTGCAGCACACTTTTTATTATGGCTTTGCAGATTTTAAGTCAAAACAGCAGACTAACATTGATGTCCTTACTATCATACTGCCACCTGGTGGCAAGATAGACATGACACCTGTTAGGTCTGACTTCAAAGCAACTCTCCAAGTATCTTGAACAATTTCCCTTAAATATATTGAACAGATGCTAGAGAACAAGGTGTTATACAAGACAAATGACTCTGTAGTGTTCTCTTTTAGCTGGAAAACATGATGTAGCCAAAAAATCTTTAATTTTCTTCTAATATGCTGAAAGCAATTACATGTATCAATTTGTCTGTGTTAAAATAACCAATAATCTATGAAGTGTTTATCATTGGCATGTCAGTACACTAAGTATTTTATATAGTTTACATTGTTTCTTGAAATTAAATTCAAATTATACATAGAAAAATAAATTTAAATTGCTTTCCAGCAGTGACGACCTCCCTATGAGAACATGCCTCTCACAAAGGGTCTCCTTCACCCCTCTCCAGAAGAGGAGAAGAGGAAACACAAGAAAAAGCGCCTGGTGCAGAGCCCGCCCCAGTTCCTACTTTACGGATGTGAAATGCCCAGGATGCTAGGAAATCCCCGAGGTCTTTAGCCATGTACCATGTGTTGGCTGCTCCACTGTCCCGTCAGCCTACAGGTGGAACAGCAAGGCTGAAGGAGGATGCTCCCTCAGGAGGAAGCAGCCCTGAAAGCCCCTGATTGAAGATGAGTGGGAACCCTCCCAATAAACACATTCTGGATACACACACACACACACACACACACACACACACACACACACACGGGTGTGTGTATGTGTGTGCGTGTGTATATATATATACACACACATATATATATTCCTTTCAAGAAAGCTTATACATATGGGATAATGTTATGCCTCTGACACTCGCACAACAGTTACAGGGGAACAAGATTCTTCTGGTTCCAGCTCCAGCACCATCTCTTACTAGGGTGTGGCCTGAGATGCAGTGCTCTACAGGAGAAAGAGTGCAGGTGCGTACGTTAGCAAGTCCTGCAAATTCTGCAGAGCAATGAATGTAGTCAATGTTCATCAAATTAAAATATCTTGATTAAAAAACATTAAAAAGAGAATTAACAAGTCATGCATAAATTGAGCACTAAAGAGTAATATATACTGAGACAAAACAAGTATGCATTGATGGGAAGTCCTATGAAACCACTAAGCAAATTTTAGTATTAGGGAGCTTAAATAAAACCTCGTTCAAATTCTGTAACTTCATTTGGATCCTATGTACTTTAGTGCAAGAGGCTTCACTCAGATCACAGTGTCTTTCAATCCCTCTCTCGAGGAAGTGCTGCTGGTGGGCTACTCTGTGGAATAAGGTAGAGTAATGGAGGCTAGTCATGTGCCTTAGCTTCCTCAGCCTCCTGTTTCACTAGGAGAGTTCCCGCTGCCTCTCTTCTCTCTCAATGGGAGGCAGGGTGAAATCATGTAAGTTACATGGAAGTCTGTTGTGCATGAAATAAAAGACACCACGTGAGATTCTAAAGCTGTATAAAAGTCTGGGTACTTAGTGTTTTATATATATGCATGCTTATGAATAATGTGAATAAGGTGAATGCGATAAACATGAATGCTTCCTTGGTTAGCAAAGAGGATGCAACTTTGAAGAAGAGTTAAAAGTAGGACCATCTAGGCTGGAGAGACAGACAGCTCAGTGGTTAAGAGCACTGACTATTCTTCCAGAGGTCCTGAGTTCAATACCCAGCAACCACATGGTGGCTCACAACCATGGTGTAATAAGATCTGACGCCCTCTTCTGGTGTGTCTACAGTGTACCCATATACACAAAATAAAATTTTTTTTTTAAAGAAGTTGGATTATCTTCGAAGTTTCTAAGACTAGTGGCCAAACCAGAGGTAGTGAAGCTGAGTCAGTGCTGTCCTGATACGCAAGGAAGGAGAGTGGTAGTTATGACAGTATGCTTTCCTCCATGGATAGATGATCCTCTTCTAGGACTTCAACACAGACCCAAGTGGAGAGGACAAGAAAGCCTGTAGCTTCCAGTCACCTTCCAGCTGCCTGCCTAAAGTACCTTTGCACCATCTAAACAATCACTAAGAAGCACAGCCTCTCGTAACGTAAGCAAGGGGCCTTCAAGTAGTCCTCTTCATGTTGAGTGCTATCTTCTCAAATCATGTGCTCTCCACAGAAATCTATCTGTCTCGTCTTTTGGTGGCTTGGCAAGTTAGCACCATCTGTCTTAGGACTCCCCCACTATATTTTCAGTTCAATTGCTTAGCTCTTTGGTGCCTTAACAGCTAAGCCAAAAAATTTTAATCCTGATTTGTCAATAGGTTGAGGTATTTTAAATAATTAGTGTACTTTTTGTCACATAAATTTTTTCTACTACACTGTGTTTTAAAAGTATTTGCAATTTCAAACTTTTAAATTAATTTAAATGAATACATAAAACCATAAAAATTGCACACACACCATATGATGTCTGGGCATGCTTGTATGTAATACAGTGTAGTGTGGGTTAATCTCCTTTTCCTTTCTTGTTTGAGCTGGTTTTAAAGCCAACATATGATGTGATAGGCTTCATGAAATGAACAGTGTGGAAATAAGTAAGGGAGTTTAAATTAACATGTTAATTTAACTGCCTTTGGATATAGATAGTAGTCGGATCAACTGCCAGATAATATAGGAGTTCTGCTAAGTTTCTGAAGACTGCCCCCCATACTGTTTGTTCTACAATGACTACCGTATTCCAACCAACAGTGTGTGAGGATGTCCTTTTCTCCACTTATTTACTAGCATCTGCTGTGATTTGACTAGATCTATGTCATGAAGATCAAAAGAGTTTATGGTAAGCTAGAGGGAGCATCCCTTCCCAGAACTCTAAGGACTTTTGTGCCTTAGAGATTTTTCCCCCTGGTTTCATACACATTTGCAATCTTCTAGGCAAAATGAATATAGGGAGAAAAAGAACTATCAAATAATTCTAAGAATAAAATTGGGTGGCATTGGCATATGCCTTTAAAGACCAGCACTCAGGAGGCAGAGGCAGGT
Source organism: Montemys delectorum (assembly GCA_019843815.1). NCBI lineage: Eukaryota > Metazoa > Chordata > Mammalia > Rodentia > Muridae > Montemys > Montemys delectorum. The sequence continues at coordinate 17,415 of JADRCD010226248.1, forward strand.
AGATTTCTGAGTTCCAGGCCAGCCTGGTTTATAGAGTGAATTTCAAGACAGCTACATAGAAAGCTACACAGACAGAAAAATCCTGTCTCAAAGGCCGGGAAAAGTGCTCTTAATCATCCAGCCATCACCTGGCCTCCAAAGAATGCTCAAGTTCTATCAGAGAAATCCATGTTTATTGGCGCATTATTTACAATAGCCAGGGAAAGGACCACCCTATCAACAAAAGAAACACACACACACACACACACACACACACACACACACGGAATTTTATTCAGCTATTAAGAAAAAATGACATTTGTAGGATATAAATTTCTAGATTCAGAAAGTAAAATGTGGGTTTTGTCACATCTAAATTTAAACATTTATGTACTTATATATGTATGTATCTATATATGGATATAAGTCATGAGGTCAGAAAAAGACCAAGAATAGAAAAGTGGTCTTAAGTATGGAGAAAGAGGTTAATAGAATAAATGTGGCACAAAAAAACCAACAGAAAACCTAAAACCAAACGCTGACTTTGTGTGCACCGGCTGGTAGTGTGGGGGACACAGGAAGTATCATAGAGGGCACCCCGAAGAAGGCTAGACCTAACCACGCCCTGAAGGGCATTTCCAATGCAGAGGACACTTCTGTGGAGGAGGTGGTGCACTGCACAGATGAGTAATTCCTACTTTAATACAGAGAATACACTGTGGGTTGCTGGCAACAAAAGGCCTTTGCTATCAAATTATGGAATCTGATGTTCAGACCGTGGGGGACCACTACTACAGTTTTAAAGAAACTAAAGAGCCACAATCATTTTTTACCTTTTGGAAGCTCTCAGACAACAGTGGAAGACTGAAAAATGAAGACAGGATGTCTTTTTTTTTTTTTTTTTGATAATTATTTTATGAGTATGAGTACACTGCAGCTGTCGGATGTACAGTGTGTGGCTGCTGGGAATTGAACTCAGGACCTCTGCTTGCTCTGGCATAACACACTGTAGCTGTCTTCAGACACACCAGAAGAGGGCGTCAGATCTCATCACGGATGGTTGTGAGCCACCATGTGGTTGCTGGGATTTGAACTCAGGACCTTCGTAAGAGCAGTCAGTGCTCTTACCCGCTGAGCCATCTCGCCAGCCCCAGAAAGTCTCATTAGGAAGCAATTAGGGTCAAAAAAGCAAGAGGAAGGCAATAGAGATTAATGGGATGAGTGACTGAAGGGATAAGCAGACACATAGGAGAATAGTGGAGGCTGGACTAGAGCAGCAAAGGACTCTAGCTCAGTGAGGACAGGTTAAGTCTATGAGTCTGAAAAACATTCACAAAGAGCTCTCTAGGGGAATGGAACTTGGATTTAAGGGGCACCTCCACTCAAGACTTGAGAAGTTTGGAGAGGCATAAAGAGGTGGTAACCCCAAGCTAAGGAAGCTATTTATAAAAGTAGTAAAAGGTATGCAAGAGACTGTTTATGGTAGGAATGTAAACCCATTTGTTAGTTATGGCAATCATAAAGGTAGGATGAACTTACCAATGAGGGAAGAATTCAGATGAGAAACTCAGTAAGAAAAAGGACTAGGGAAACTCTGATTGGGAACTGGAAGAGAACACATCCAGAGGGACGGGACGGGTTTTTATTTTGAAGGCAGCCGAACCTTGATTATATAATTACATGATCTAGCCAGGAGTGAATTAAAAAGAGGACGGGATGAAGATCCTGAGATGGTTTGAAACATGTGCTTTAGAAGGGTGGGGCGTGCCCTGTCAGCCTTTCCTGTGTGGTAACTGAGGAGCAGCCTGCACTGCAGCAGGTGTCTTGAGCAATGTACATAATCGCTGGAGAAGCACTCATCTACAACAACCCATTTTAAGAAAAGCATGTGAGATATTTAGATCAGGAGAAACACTATTTGTGCCTTCTGCCACATGTCAAGTCAGAGAGGAAAAAAAAACTTGAGATAGTGGGCTGTGCTAACAGATGAGTAATTTCCATTAAAACCACAATACATGGGGAAGGGATGCTTAGAAAATTAGAAGTTAAATAAAACAGCAATTTTCTCTGAGACACAGTTTTACTCTGCGCCAAGGCTAGCCTCAAACATAGCAAGCCTCCTGCCCTCAGCTGATATCACAGGCACACCAGCTTTTTCTGGACATTTCTCTACAGTGGGTTCTCAGACATTAATACACTACTGAAATTTCTGGTTCTTGAAGAGGAAGCACATCTAATTTCACCTATACTTGTTTGCCCTTGGAATACCAAGCAAAACAATATTGCAGGCATTTTTGACTATGTGGCAGTATAAAGGGGAATGGCAAGAACCCGCAAAGCCTTGGTCTGAGTCCTCTGTGAACAAGGAGTATTATACATGAAAGCACTTAGGAAACTCACCCTGAATATGGCTGCACTAGTACTGTAAGCATCGACAGTTCTTGGACCTTATGTTTAAAAAGACCAGTGACATTTACCAAAAGCATCAAAGGTGACTTATTAGGGGAACTAGAACAAGAATATTCTGGTTGAAATTGGTTGTCTTGGGTCTCTTCTATTGTGATAAATGCCATGGCCAAAGCATCTTGGGAAAGAAAAGGATTTTTCTCTTCTTACACTTTCAGATATCAAGCAGTCCATCACTGTGAGGAAGTCGGGGCAGGAACTTGGAAGGAGGATCTGGAGCACAGACCACAGGAGTGCTGCTTACTCGCTTTCTCCCCATGGACTGCTTGGCTTACTTTCTTCTACAACTCAAGCCCAGAAGCCCAGGGGTAGCATAGTCCCCTGTGCGCCTAAGACCCATCTGCAGCAATCATTAATCAAGAAAATAGACAAGAAAATTTGCCTACATGCAATTTAATAGAGAGATTTTTCTCAACTGAGGTTCATGTTCTTAGATAACTTTAACTTGTGTCAAGTTGACAGAAAACCAAACACGATACTGGCCCTTAGATGACATTGCCATTGAGGGAAACAAAGTCTGAGGGGTCCTTCTACCACATTTATGGGTGTATTCCTTCAGTGGTCAGAGTCACCACCACAACCTGTATAGACTCTACTTAGTAAAAAAAAAAGCAATGCACTCCCATTATAATCTGCTATGCAGAATTATAATGTATCATTTGGGAATAAATACACAACTAGTAGATTGCTAACAAAACATGTCTACAATGGAAAAGGCTTTCCATTTGGTGGAATTAATGTTTATTTGTACAATTTTTGTGTGTGTTAATGTTAAATATGTCATTCCTCTGCTTTTTTTATATCCATAGATATGTCTGAGAAGTTCTTATCTTCATAAGTAATACCTAATTTAGGCAGTGGGGTCTCACATTGTTTTCATCTTCTTTATAAATTAACTTCAAGTATTTGTATTGTTTTGGTCCTGTTTTAAATTTAAGATCCTAATTTAAGAAAGACGTCCGCAATTCTGGTAAAAGCAAACAGCTGGCTTATCAGAGGTTATTACTAAAGAAGATACATAAGGGTAGAGAGTTGCTGAAGAATGATGCTGGTGGGTCCTGCACCTGAGAAGGTGAGTACAGTAGGGTGGGGTCAGTCAACTTGGAGTCATAGTTTGTGGTAGGATTCTTCCTGTCCAATTACATTAAAAATATTAGCACACCAGGAGGCCTGTGATTAGACAGGGAAAAGGGAGGCAGAGATAAGGTTGCAGGACAGAGAACGACTCAGGTGGGAGAAAGGAGCAAGATGGAGACAGACGCACAGGATGATTCAGAACCAGCATGGCTTTGAATAGCCACAGGTAGATATGTTATTATATATGGATAAAATAATGGGGGTACTTGTCTAATCTAAGTGGGCAGCTTGTATCATTATCAGTTGGCACAGAAATTATTGTGTAGGCATCTTGTGAATTGAGAATTGATTGATATATAAATCTGACTGATCAATAATAAGCTTCAAGAGTTTTGTTTTAATGGGTTACTGGAATGTGGGACTGCCAACCACAGGGGTTTATGGCTGAGAAGGAACTAGTAGCCCAGAGACAAGCAAACCAGAGCTGGGAAGACAACCATCTTAATATTTCCTGCACCAATGGACCACCATCATGTTAGACTACTGAAGTTCTTCATTGTAGTATCCATGTCAGAAGCAGGCCACTGAACAGAAGGGATGTTGTCTTTACTTCTTCTTTCAGGCAGTAAGTGAAATAAAGCATTTTTAATATCAAAATTACAGTATTAACCCACATGTCCTGTTGACTAAGAAGAGTTGCTGCTAATTCAGCTCTTAGAGTTTGTGTTCTATTATTCTAACTCAGTAGTTGTCAACCAGGACTAATGACACTAAGGACCAGACAATAGTCCTCTGCAGTTTTCCCTAATCCTATTTTGTTCCTAAATACACCTCTTATGAATGAAATCATTAAGCTGGCTAATAGTAAACAGTAAATGTATAGATTATATAAACTTATTTCCAGCTAATGTTAAAACAATAGTGGTGTTTTGTTTTAAATATTCTAATCCCTTCAAGAGAAATATAACCCACATCTCTTGGTTTCTACTTGTATTACAAAAAAACCACATCTTTGTTAAAATATATAAAAGGAAACAACAGGCTCATTTCTAAAGACCAACAGCATTCCACTGGAACTTAGCCAATGAATAATCATGTAGACTTAATTTTCTAAAAAGAACTCATAATAATCAGATGGTCCATTAATCAGAAAATAGGCACATCTATGAATCACTTATCTTTAAATGCACCATACATGTTAAGAGATTATTCATATGTGAGATATTTACTCATTTGACTGTTTATATAGCTGGGACTTTAAGCACAGGGTCTCAGACAGGACAATGTTGTAACTGTGAGACAATACCCTGACCTTGAATGGTTTTACTCTTCCTGAAACACATAAGACTGCTTAGACAACTGCAGTGTGTGAATCTACCAAAATGAGCTAATGGATAAATGTGTTTGGCTTTCAAATGGCTTTTACTTAATGATACAATTAGTTCTGCTTAAAAATCTTACACATATGGGGGTTGGGGGCTGGAGAGATGGCTCAGTAGTTAAAAGTACTTGTTCTTGTAGAAGACCTGGTTTTAGTTCCCAGCACCCACAAGACAGATCAAACTGTCTGTAACTCCAGCAACAGGCATTCACGTGGGCAAAAGATCACACATAAAATTTTAAAAATCTAAAAATAAAATAAAAGTCTGCAATGTAGACAATGAATAAACAGATGTCTTACCTTCTTAGCAGGTCTCTTATTCCATACACACTAGCTGTCTATTTGTTTTTATGAATATTAGTCTAACATCTTCAATTACTTTGCAGACATATTCCCCCCCACACACCCACATAAAATACAAGCCTGAATATTAACTCCATTATGTTCAGTACACGGTAAACATACTTAAGAGAGACTGAACTACAGAAAAAGGTACTCTTTTTGCAGAAAGGATTCATGAAAATTCCAAGTGTCACACTTAACACAATTTTATTAACTTACTAATATGAAAAATAAATTTAGTATTCAAGAATTCATAAAGTATAATTTAATCTTTAGAGTCTACTAATAAAAATTTATAGCCAGGTGGTGGTGGCGCACACCTTTAATCCCACCACTTGGGAGGCAGAGGCAGGCGGACTTCTGAGTGCGAGACCAGCCTGGTCTACAGAGTGAGTTCCAGGATAGCCAGGGCTACACAGAGAAACTCTGTCTCGAAAAACCAAAAAAAAAAAAAAAAGAAAAAAAAGTATAAAGGACTAAATTTAATTAAAGTTATTAGTATTTTAAAAAAGGTTTATTTCTATTCCATGTGTTGACGTGTTTTGCTTGGATGGATGGATGTGTACCACACGTGTAGCTGCTCATTGAGGCCAGAAGATAGCATCAGTTTCCCTAGAACTGGATTGACAGAAGATTGTGAACTACCATGGGTGTTCAGAACTGAACCCAAGTCCTCAGGAAGTACAGCAAGTGCTCTTTATTATTAAGTGACTTCTCCAGTCACAAAGTTAGTTAATTTGTTTAATTTTTTTTGATCAACCTTTTTATTGAAACAATTGTCAACTGGTGTGAAGTAATACAAACAACCAGTATGGCTTTTCCTTAGTTTTCCCAATGGTGACTTCCTAGAAAACTACAGTATACTGTTTACAAACAAAATACCAAAAATAAAACAAAGTAAAACAAAATAAAGATTATTATTGTAGCATGCTGTGCCAGTTGAATAGGAATGACCATGTATTTATTTGAATGCTTAGTCATGAGGAAGTGGAACTCTTTGGTGATTAGAAGGATAAGGACTGTGGTGTTCTTGGAGGAAGTGTGCCACGGGGGTGGGGGTGGGGGGGAGGTATTGAGATTTCAAAAGCCCATACCAGGCTCTCTTCCTGCAGCCTGTGGATCAGACCTCTCAGGAAGTAGAACTCTCAGGTACCATGTCTGACATGTGCATGCCTGCCAAGCTCCATGAGATGATGATAATAGACCAAGTCTCTGAAACTGTAAGCAAACCTCCAATGAACTGCTTTCTTTTACGGGTTGCCTTGGTCATAGTATCTCTTCACAGCAATAGAACAGTGACTAAGATAGACTCTTAAGTGTTGTCTTTTTATAGTCTTAATACTTCCTCCCATGCAACACCCTCCTGGGTCCTGGCAGTGATTCATCTGCTCTGTGGACTCTATGTTGTTCCTCACCTCAAGGAAAGAGGGCAGAAGGAATCACACAGTGGACAGGGCTTGGTGTTTGACTTCAGTGAGCTTAGTTACCTGAAGCTTCATCCAGTATTTTCATATAACAACAGTTTTCCCCGTTTTTTTTTTTTTTTAGTAAGGAATTTTCCTTAGACCCAAAAGGTGCTAGGTTATTTCTAGCTTGGGACTATTAGGAATATCGGTCTATAGGCTGCTGTGCAGACACACTCGTTTCTCTTAAGTGCCCATGGGTATAATTGCTATGTTGTCTGGTGGCTCCATTTTAGTGTAGACTGCTGAGGTGTTTTCTGGAGAAGCTGTGTTACTCAGTCCTACCATCCATGTGTGAGTGATCTAGTCTGTGTGCTCCCCACCAGCATGTGGTGCAGTATTCCTGTTCATCTGGGCTACTTCGATAGGTATGCAGTGTTATCTCCTTGAGGCCTCACTGGCAGGCATGGAACTTATGATGTAGACCAGCCTCTCCAGTAGGGATCTGCCTGCCTCTGCCTCCTGAGTGCTAGGATTAAGGCGAGCACCACCACTGTACAGCTGAGTTTTTGGTTTAAAGTCTAGATTTTAGTCTTTTACTGGATCTGGGCTTAAAGAGTGTTTTCTCTTGGTGTGTAGAGTTTTTTTTTTTTTTTTTTTTAATCTACAGGAGAATGCTTTATAAAGCCCAAGTTCTGAAAGGTCAATTTATTAATTTTTCCTTTTAAGAGTTATTCCTTTGGAGGTAACACCCCTATGGCTACACCCCTAGTGTCCTGTGTTTTTATCTGCTAAGAGCTAAAGCAGTTGACCATTTTATACTTGCTTTCACATACCACTTTTGAGTTTATTTTCTTGTATAACATGTGAGACTCCTGGGGTTTGCCTTCCAGTGCAGTAGCACTCTTTCTTATTAGGTGGTCTCATCACTGATGTGCCCTGTGCCTTTGTTAAGTCAGCTGTATCTGTGAAAAGATTTCTAAGCTACTTATTACTCTGCTCTGTCCATACACATATCTAGCCTTCATGAGCTTCGGTTCTACAGCCATGTGACACCTGAAACCAAGTAGTGAGACTCACCCTGCTTTTCCTTCCAGGTTCTTTTAGCTACTGTAGTCCTTTGGCATATCTGTATGTATTTTATATTATTATTCTCTACATCTACAAAAAAAATGCAATTTGCTCTGATAGAAATACTGTTAAATCTTTATGTCAATCTGTAAAGTAAGTGTCCTTGTTTTAGTCAGTGTTCTATTGCTGTGAAGAGATGCCAAGACCATGGCAAGTCTCTGTCTTTTTGTTTGTTTGTTTGTTTGTTTTGAGGAAGGATTTCTCTATTTAGCCCTGGTTGTCTTGGAACTCTGTAGATCAGGCTGGCCTCGAACTCGAGAGAGCTCCTCTGGGCCTAGTGTAGGCTTCTGAAATCTCAAACCCCATACCCCAGTGACAAGGCCACACCTGCTCCACCAAGACCACATCTCCTAATAATACATACCACTCTGTATGAACCCATGAAAGCCAATTCATTCAACCACAGCCACCATTAAGACACTGAATACTTCAAACAAGGAACCTTTTCACTCTATGTTTTCACATGTACACACACAAACAATAACACATATTTAGTTTTGTGTGTTTGGTAATATACATGTGAGGGTGGAAACCAAAGTCAACATAGGTTGTCATCCTTAGTTGCTTTTCCACCTCAGTTTTAAAGGTTTTTTTGAGACAAAGTCTCTATGTACATCTGGTTGTCCTGGCCCTTGCTATGTAGACCAGACTGGCCTGAAATTGAGATTCCCCCTGCCTCTGCCTCCCAATACTGGGACTAAAGGTGTCTGTCACTATGCTCAGCTCTACCTTACTTTTTTTTTGAGACAGTATCTCTCAGTGAACCTGGCACTCGCTGATTTGATGTTTTTTTGCCTTCCCCAACTCCCAACATTGGTTTGCAGGCATGTGTGATGTATCTGGCTTTTTCTGTGGGTGTAGTAATTCCAACTCAAGTTTGCAAGTTTGACCCACTGAGCCATATCTCTAGCCCACTATACAGATTTTTTAGATTTACATCTAAGCATTTAATTTTTGTGATTTATAGATGATATTGAAATGTGTTCATGTCTCCACTGTTAGTATTTAACAGAAATAGAATTGATTTTTGTGTTTATCACATGTCTACTAACCTTGCTGAAGTACCCTTAATTATACACTTTTACCTTGTAAACCCCTGGAGATTTTCCTCCTAATGTAATTATCACACTCACAAAAACAGTTTTCATTTTTCTGTCCTGAACTGTACACTGTCCTTCTTTCCTTCCTTCCTTTCTCTTTTTCTTTTCTTTTCTTTTCTTTTTTTTTTGTTTTTTTCCAGATAGGGTTTCTCTGTATAGCCCTGGAACTCACTCTGTAGACCAGGCTGGCCTTGAACTCAGAAATCTGCCTGCCTCTGCCTCCCAAGTGCTGGGATTAAAGGTGTGCGCCACCACTGCCTGGCCTCTTTTTTTATACTAGTGATGTCCGTGTGCATGCTAGCTAGACCATCCATCAACATATTCCATAGTGCAGTTATGACCAGACCCAGACAGACGCCCTTTCCTTGTTACTGAGTGAAGGGACAGGGCATCCAGCTTATCATTAACTTTAGTTGTGGTGTGTGGACACACTCTCTCTCTCTCTCTCTCTCTCTCTCTAACACGGTGAGAAAGTTCTCTTCAATTTTATTTTCTGAGACTAAAACGAAAAGGTAAAGAGCACGGGCGAGTAATGCATTTTTTCAAATCTTTCCATGTGTCATTTGCAATGAGCAGGTTATAGTGATTCAATTCTGGCTACTGAGCAAGCACTGGTTACTTTGGAGGAATTCATTTGGTCATGATATATATATCTTATACTTACATGAATATATGTATGCATACTGAAATTTTACTTGCTAGGATTTTGTTACCCAGATTGATGTGTTCCTCCTGCCTCACTCAGCCTCCCAAGTAGCTAGAATTATAAGAATGAACCACCATGCCCAGTGTTACTGCTTTCTTGTAATTTAAATGTTTAGACTTATGACTTATATATTTTTAAATATTTATTTTATGAATGAGTACACTGTAGCTGTACAGATGGTTGTTGGGAATTGAATTTTAGGATCTCTGCTTGCTCCTGTCAACCCACACGCTCAGTCCCTGCTCTCTCCCGCCCAAAGACTTACTTATTATTATACATAAGTACACTGTAGCTGTTTTTAAATGCACCAGAAGAGGGCGTCAGATCTCATTACAGGTGGTTGTGAGCCACTGTGTGGGCTGCTTGAATTTGAACTCAGAACCTTTGGTAGAGCAGTGAGCCATCTCATCAGCCCCCATATATTGTTTCTTGTGCATCTCTGTAACACCTTTCAAGTGCAGCACAGGCATTATAAGTACCATCATCATAAGTAACCACCATCTACTAGTGCCCTTTACCAAACTGAGTAAAGTTTAGAGACTTCCCTTCCCATGACATTCCTGTTATCTTTGGTCCCTTTGCCTACACAATAACTACTTTGAGCAAGGTCACTTCAACCATCAGACATACTTTATAACACTCAACAGAGCATCATATTCATCTTTACTTTCATTATGGTTTTTTTCATTTTTTAATAATTTCATTTCCTATAGACATTCTTCTAAATCTGCAGTAGACAAATTTATTTATCTGACAATGCCTTGAGTTTTCCTTCATTCCTAAAAGAAATTTGTTGTAGGTACAGTATTCTAGGTTATTAATTGTTTGCTTTTAGCTCTTGAAAAATGTGTCATTTTCTTCTGGTTCCCATGGTTTCTTGTGAAAAAATTCTTACAGAGTGAGTGTTTTGTCTGTATGTATGTATGTGCACCACATGTGTGTAATATTCATGGAGGCCAGATACAGGCGTAGGAACCCCCTGGAACTGGAGTTACAGATGACTGTGAGCTGTCACATAAATGCTGGAAACTGAACCTCAGCTCTCTGCAAGAGCAGCGAGTACTCGTAAGCACAGGGCCATCTCTAGCCTGTCTTACGACTTTGATAAAAGAGCTGTCACCTGGACCTCAACGGCTGTGTCCCACACTCCAACCCACTGGGCTACTGCTGTAAGTTTCCGTTTTCTTTTACTTGCAGAAATTTGTCCATACAGAGCTTTCTTTGCTATGGATTTATCTGGTATTATTCTGCTTGGGTTGGCTTCGCTTGAATCTGTATATACCTCCCCCCGCCCCCATCCTCATAATCAGTCATTTTTTGTTTATTTGTCTTAAATATTTAAGAAGCATATTTTTCCATTTTTCTTCTAGGACCAATAATAGATAACTACCTTTGTTATGGTCCCACAAGTCTATTTGGTACTACTCATTCTTCTTCCCAGGCTATTTTCCCCCTGTAGTTTAGAATCCATTTAAAATTTATTTTTTGTGATACTAGGGATCAAATCCAGGATTTAATGTATACTAGGAGAATGCTATACCACTAAGCCACATCCCTAGTCTAGTCTATCACTGTAGTTTAAACTGGGTAGTTTCTATTGGTTTTTTTTTTTTTTTTTTGGTTTTCTCTGTGTAGCCCTGGTTGTCCAGGAACTCACTCTGTGGACCAGGTTGGCTTGGAACTCACAAAGATCTGCCTGCCTCTGCCTCCCAAGTGCTGGGATTAAAGGCGTGCATCACCAACACCCAGCTTCTATTGTCTTAGAAGTTATGTTATGTATAGCTACTTTGCCTACTTACAGGCATGTACACGTGCACACATTGTCTATAAGGCTGGAGAGGTCAGCACAGTCCCTGCAACTGTCTGCCATGTAGGTGCTGGGAACTGAATACAGGTGTTCTGGAGGAGCACCCAGCCAGTGCTTGTAAGCCCTGGGCCATCTCCCCATTTCCAGCTTCTATTGTATTATCATGCCATTTGCTATTTCTTTTCTCTGTGTCACACCTGTATCAGACTTACTAATTTCAATTATTATAGTTTTAAGTTCTAAAAATTCTTTTTACAAGTTTTGTTAGTCATGCTTCAGGTTTATTTATATAAACAGCATAGGATTACAAGTGTAGGCCAACATACCCAGCCTCTCTTACTCATTCAGCATGAGTCTTCCTGGTGTAGGAATGCTGGGAATCTTCTACCTAATGCTAGGAATTTTGAGGACTAAGTTATAAGACATTGGATTGCCTTTAGGCTTCTGTTCTATGGCTTCCTCTGTCGATAGTCAAGGGGTGCTACCATTTCTTTACTGGCAAGTAATACTGGGAAATTAGTCTAGTACTGGATATGGTCCCTCTTTTTTCTGGGTACAGTCAATCTTTCCCCCAATCTATTTATTTATGTATTTTATGTAAACAGGTGCTTTGTCTGCATGTACATCTGTACACCAGATGAGGCATCAGATCTCATGGGACTATAGTTATAGATGATTGTGGGCTGCCATGTGAGTGTTGGGAACTGAACTCAGGACCAGAGCAACCAGTGCTTTTAACTTCTGAGCCATCTCTCCAGCCCCTGCTTGTCTGTCTGTTTTTTGAAGTAGGGACTTACTGTGTATCCCGACTAGCCAGAATCTCACCAAGAGCTTCTGTCTAGTCCTCTCCCTTTCTTTCTTAGTGGTACTGGGGATCTAGCCCAGGCCTCGTGTACGTCAGATAAGCACTTTATCATACCCCAGCCTAGAATAGCACCTTAAGAGCTCTCCAGGGGCTGCTGTATCTAGGGGCCTCTTCCCCAACACTTTGGGCTTAGTTTTTTCTTAGTTGTACGTGGGAGCAGGGAAAGTTAACCTAGTCTATCTTGTCAGCAGCAGAAGTTAGCTACCAAGTTAGTATTAAACTCATGGCAATTCTACTTGAGTGTGCCTCCTGAGTGCTGGGATTACAGGTATTCATCCCTACATCCCTCTTGATTCCACACGTTTTTACATTACTGTAATAGCCGTTCATCTTAAAATACTTCATCATGATAGATTTAGCTTTTAGGAGGCAAATTAGTTTTCATCATTAAGTAAAATGCTATTTTCTTATATGGCAAATTCCTGCTCAGATGAAATTTAAACAATTAGTCTATAAATCATAAATATAATTTATATAGTCCTGCTCATCTACTCTAGGAACACAGCATTTCCTTCAAATACTCAACCAAAAGGACAACAACAATTTACTGCTTACAAATAAACACTGTATTCATTAAGAAAAAAAGCACGCAAGGCATCAGAGACAGAATTAGAAGTCTCAAGTTTTTCCATGAATTGAAGCCTTGTTATCTGACCTCACAGTGTGATTCTTCATTAATCAGCTATAGATGTCTTTTAGATGTCTTGAAACCCTTCCTCACCAAAGACTGGTCTTATGATTTCAAGTATAACACCTCCAACAGAGGTGAAGCTCTCTGAAACAGATAGTTTCATACACACACACACACGCACGCACGCACGCACGCACGCACGCACGCACGCAATATATACATTTCTCCTTGAAGACAAACAAAAGTGTGGAAAAGATTTCTCACCTGGTGTTCTGTGTGAAGAGAAATGTACATTATCAAGCTGTAATTACTTTAACTAACAAGCACTAGTTAGTGCCTGTACGAAATGGGTTTAGAATCATCACAGGGTTCCTCACGTGAGTATAGATAAGTCTATCTCACCAAAGAAGACTTCTTCATTGAATAAACCAGTGTCCCAGAATTACTACAACTAATTTTTGCATTCAAAGGGTTGTGGTGGTTTGTATATGCTTGTTCCAGGGAGTGGCACTTTAGGATTTGTGGCCTTGCTGGAGTAGGTGTGGCACTGTGGCCATGGGCTTTAAGACCCCAGTCCTAGCTGCCTGTAAGTCAGTCAGGCTTCTCCTGTTTGCCTTGGGAACGAGAGGCAGAACTCTCAGCCCCTCCCCCATGCTCCCACCCTGATGATAATGGACTGAGCCTCTGAACCTGTAAGCCAGCCCCAATTAAATGTTGTTCTTTTATAACAGTTGCCTTGGTCATGGTATCTGTTCACAGCAGTAAAATCCTACCTAGCAAGGGTTAATTAGAAAGCAATATTTAATAATGAAATACTATGTGTAAAGTGCTATGCAAGCTGATGCCCAGGGCCCTTTCCTCAGCTATATGTAAAAAAATAAGGCTTTTCCAGCCACTGTTCTCTAGGCCCTTTCAGTCATTTTCATAAGCTGTTCTCATCCATGAGGAAGAAATTCAGCATTACTTCAAGTAAACTGCTTTCTTAATCTCATTTCTTCTTGGATAAAATACAAAATATAGTAATTCTAATCTTCTACTATAGTACATCCAAATAATACAGCATAAAAATGTATTCAGAGAACTAATAGTTCAGGGTGATTAGATCAACAAAAAAATGAGATGATATAATTTTTCACCCATTAAAGATAGCAGATTCTCATGAAGTGATGCTGCACACAGATAAGACTGACACATGCAGGCCATGGGGCTTCAGAAGACAATGTAAAAAGTCAGATAGCAACTGTACTACTTTAATATTCACCAACTACTAGAAATAAAGACCAGTAAATAGAATGTTAAGGTCTATAGAATATACCCATAAGGCAACGGATAAGGCCCTCATTAACTTACCTCCTCTACATTAGAAGCAGTCTTGGCAGAAGTTTCCATGAAGATAAGTCCATGCTCTCGTGCAAAAGCTTCACCTTCTTCCTTTTTCACTTCTCTCCTAGATTCTAAGTCACTGAGCACAGAAAAGAAAGAGTTGTGTTAGTAACCAACATAGTACAAATAGAGGAGTCAGTGGGAAGTGCACCACAGAATTCAACATTACACACATCATTTTTCAACAGTTTCATACATAATAATTAGTTCCATTATTCAGGGTGTTACGAAGGTCAAAATGTTTGAAATAAATCTACTTTCAAGTGACTAGAATTCTAAGAGGTAAGTGTCCTAACTCTGAGCTCTAGAATGTTAGGGTGCTTATAGCAGTCGTGGGAAGGCAGCTTTGGTACAGCACCCCATCTTTAAACACAGTGTGTTCCCAAAGCAGAAAGTTACCTGCCTAAAAATAACAATTTAAAAGAGGGGGACTAACCCCATCTCCTCATCCACTATCCACAGTGCCTGAGTTTCTAAAAATGAGATAAAAATATCTGCCATCCAACTCCCCAAAGTTATAGGAAACTTTATAAAATCCAAAGTGTTAAAGAAATGTGGATTAGATTATTTATCTTGGTTTAGTCCTCAGTTTCTTCATAAAGCAAAACCAACAGGAGATGGCAGGGACAAACAGAAGTCTACGCTACGAGTCTGCTTGGTCTCTGCAGTTTTTTTTCATAAAGAACTGAATTAGTGCAGGAAAGAGTTTCTTTAAGCATGCTTTAATATAAAAGTTCAAAAACGTTACTGTTAGTGTTTATGTAAATGTACTGACACGTTTGGCTAGTTGGTCTGTTTGTCTTTCACTCACTGTAATTATTGTGAATATATTACTGCTGAGTTACATGCCTGTTTTTGCTTCCTGGCCATCTCAACGTGACTAGTTCTTTTGTCAAGAGCTTTTGCCACAGTGTCCTGCACTGCCATAGACCCAAAGGGACATCACAGAGCAATTTAATGAAACTTTTTCTCACTTGATTTTCAGATAGGTATTTTTCTCATAACAGAAATCTGACCAAAGTAGCAATGTAATCCCAGAAGCCTTCTAAACCTTGCTGGGCATGACGGCATATGCCTATAGTCTCCGCATGGGGAATAGGCAGAGGCTCACTGCAAGCTCAAGAACAGCATGTGCTCTACAGATTAAGTTCTAGGCCAACCAGAGAGACTGTGGAAACAAAAACAACCAATAGAACCTGCCCTGCCCATTCAACAACACACAACAAATATTTCAAAATCTGTATTAGTAAAACCAGTAGATCTTCCAATTTTGTTCCTCTTTGTCAAAGTTGCTATGATGAGACTACAGTTTTCACATAAAAAATACATTTTAAAATCAGATTATGACTAACGTCCTAAGAGATACCTTGAAAACTAACTATATTAAAAGTACTTAGTTTTAATAAGCTAGATGTGGTAGCTCATGCTTATATTCCCAGCATTTGGGTGAGAGAGGGGAGGACAAAAGGCACCCTTGGCTACAGACTGAGTTTAAAGCCAGCCTGAGATACATGAGACACAGTCCTAAGACTCGTCAATGTGGTTGGTATGCATTCTCTATTCAGTTTGTTCATAACATTCTCCTTTTATAACCAGAGGGATCTGTAATATTGTCACATGCTCTGATTCTCATAATGTGATCACTATCTATTTTACTTATTTTCTCAAAAAACAGTTTCTATTTCTACAGCCAGTCATGGTGGTGCACACCTGTAATGTCAGCACTGAGAAGGTTGAGACAGGAGGATGGTTCGCTTCAGGCCACAGGCACATACAGACACACTGTTCTCAGTCTCCCAAAACAAAACCACTAGCTTCTGACGTCACTGTTTTCCTTTCTGCTTGCTTACACTGGTGTTTATTTTAACACAGGGTCTCACTGTGTAGCTGAAGTGGCATGGGTCTGTGATCCTACCTGCTTCAGCCTTGCGAGGGCTGGGCCTCCATACTTACACATCTTTTTAGTTTGATAAAAAGATCTGATTCCCCCTGATATATTCATTCAGTGTTAAAATTTCTCACTACTGCTACCACATTTCATAATTTTTCAAATATTGTAGAGATGGAAGTTTATTTGTGAAAATTGGTAATAGTATAACAGTTGCTACTAGTAGCAGTGCAGGAGGTGTAAACTACAATTATCAGCCCATGAACACCCTTTAGTGTTCATCTGTCTGTAAATTCATTTGGCATTCCTTATATGAATGTGTGGTATTCTGCGTTCTCTTTTGGACTGACTATATATCTAACTAGTTTCTTCACTAATTAATGAAATAAAAACTTGAACATGCTTGTTATTAAATTATCTTTTTACTTTTCTAAGTATATTATCTGCCACAGTATATATTTTATAACCCTGAAGAACAAATGAATTCTACTTCTACCATTGAAAAATACTATCTGGTGGCCACTCCAGCCAGGACAGCAGTAGGCTAAATACAGACCTTCCTCGTCCCCTCCTCCCCTGCAAATGCAGTTACCCAGTGTGTGCATCCTTAGCTCTGCAGAAGACCACGCGCGGAGGCTACCTCTATCAGGCACATCTTCCCCTCCTCTTGATTTATCCCAGCTCCCATCTCCAGCAGGCACTTCCTGGGAACTCACAGGCCAGTCCAGCTAGGGAAGCAGGTAACTGCAGGTCTTGACCTCTCCCTCAGCTCCTCTAAATCCAATCCCTGAGTCACATCCAGACCTCTGTAGCAGACCACCTGCTTCAGCCTTTCCTCTGCCCCTTCTCCAGAGGATCACACAGATCTCCTCCTCCAAACTTCCCTCCCCTCACGCACTGCTTTATGCTAGCCTCCAACTCCAGGGGGTACTCCAACATGAGAAGCAGATAGGCTAACTGCAGATCTTCACCTCTCCCTCCATTCCTCAAAATCCAATCCCCAGCTCCTTAGCAGCCCACCTGACGTGGCATCTCCTCACTCTGTTCCCATTCCCAAGGAACTAAGCCAATCCTGGCTGAACACTCTTTTCCTTGCTCCCATGGCCTCCGTCAGTCCTCCACTAGCCCATCCCCATTACTGTTAGTTCCCAATACCTAGAAACACATTCTACCTGGAACCTACAATGGTCACGTCTAGAAAGATCCTGGAATTGCCTACCAGACAGCACACAGCCACTGTTGACATCAGGGTCACCGAAACCTGTGATGTCAAATAGGCGGGCCTCACAGACCTGTTGCCAAGGCAACACCCGTCATATTCCCAGAATCCATTGGGCTCACCTCCCACCTTTACCAGCGGCCACCACGTCACCACATACATACCCTCCTACCCCCCTCTCTCCCAATTAAACCTCTTTCATGAGGAACTGTTTGGGCCTAATGTGGTGTGTCCTGACATGAGCTAACATATCAGCCACCACTCTCCTAAGAACCAGAGGGCAACAAAAACCAAGGAACAAAACACCCAATAATAGTAAGATCTAAAGAAATACTCAGGATTAAATAAAACTTTAAACTTAAGCCAGTAACTCTCATGCAGACAAGTCTACAGGAAAAGTAGTCACAAACAGTAACCACATTGCTCACTACTAATACAAGTTAAGCTCCAAGTTACTTCTTTTACCTTTTATTTCCAATAAGCATGATGACCATGTTGGAATTGGAATGCTGACGGGCATCTTCTAACCAGGTTGTCAAGTGGTTGAATGTGTCTCTCCTAAACATAAATGGTATGTGATTACAGTTTTCAATATCTCTCTTCATAATACACAATAAGCAGTCTACATTCCCCTCGACATTAACCATATTAGCTATAGCCACTTGTACTATGAGAACCACATTTAAAGCATGGTATTTGGGTTTAGAGCTTACTGATTAGATTTTAATTAGAATAAACAGAACTGTTAGCATAGTTTAGAAAATTTCAATGATTATATAATAGCACTAAACTGATCAGTCCAGGGTGCTTATTTAAATAAGAAAGAACTGAGCTGCAGATTTTGAGAATACATTTAAATTTGATTCAAGACACAGTTTTAAGGGTGAGTAGCTAAAGCATAAAGGCTTTTTATAGTGTTATTACTAGTAACTACACTTATTTAGAAATAGTCTCCTTGTACTGAGCTGGAAAACTCACATATACTTACCTTGTAATATCATACACTAGTAAAGCCCCCGCTGCACCTCTGTAATATGACCTTGTGATAGAACGAAAGGACTCCTGCCCTGCCTGTGAAGAAACAAAAGGTTGAAAAGTTTCCTTTAAAATGATATCCTTTTTACATTTCCATATTACATGTTAATATATTACAAATTAAACATAATGGAAAGGCAGTCATAAACAGAGGAGAAACTTCACTAGACTTAGGAAAAAATCATATAACAGCACCATTGCTCCAATCACCAGAACGCACAGGCAGCAATTCCCACTGCCCTCCCACTCCCAAACAAGACCCCTAACCCTTTTTGGCAATCCCTGACAACCCAATTTACTGAATGGCTTCACAATACATGAATCATTATTAGAGCAGAGAATGGACTCCTAGCAACTAAGCCCTGAAGACAAATCTGAAAGGAAGCAAATAACCCAGAGCCTCACATTTGAATTCAATAACCCACTCCCTGGGGCAGCTGTTGACACTAGAATAAATAAAGCCCATTGTAAATAAATGATGAATGACATCTTTACGCCCACCATCTGCTGGTGGGAAGGTTGTCAGAAGGCCAAGGATGCAGATTTTATCAGTTATACCATAAACTGCAGTGGGCTTTCAACAGCCACAAGATGGAATTCTTTGACCAATCATTTTATTATGAAAACCAGAAAAAGGTTCTGAATTGAATTTATATAATTTTTCTTCACACAATCAATTTCCTCTGCATCAGATGTATTAATGCTTGTCAAGAGGCAACCGGATGTAAATGTCATCTTTACATCCTGTGACACAGGCACCAGAGATTAAGTCCAGTTCAAAACTTTTTCTATATCATAGTATTAACATTCTGCTAAGCAAGGCTGAGGAAGGCCACAACTATAGAAATAATTTTTGTACTTAAAATATATGAACTTGAAATATATTTAGGTTTTTATGCTCTGAGTCTTGAATTTCTGATGTAAATATTAAGTCTTTCTATCATATTCTGATTTGTTTCAGTATCTTCTCTTGTTGACCCTTCAAGAATATTGCCTGCCTTGAATGCCACTCACTCTCAGTGCCTAGAACTGGGACTGGTACTCATATGGCACTCAGAGAAAGCATGCTGAAGGAAAGTGTCTTAGAAGGAAGCATCTTAGCCACATGCATAAAATGGTCAGTATACCACTGCACACAAGTGGATCCATCCATGTGGTTTTGTCGTAACACTATTGATTAAATGAAATGAATACAATGCTCAAACGCACTTCTCTTTAGTCCCAGCAGGGCTAACCTAAGTGTGTTTATAGAAGGCACTTTAATGTGTTATCTTGATTGTTCCCAAAGAGCTTTCCATTCAATACTTTAGATTTGTGAGAGTCAGTATTACAGTAATACTTATTTCTGATTGTTAGCCATTCACCTAACAATAAAACTCTAGCTATGTAAACAAGAACAAAATTAAAAAAGAAAATAAGGTAGATATGAAAAGATATTAAGAAAAAGTTATTTATGGACCAAATGGATTTAACAGATATCTATAAAACATTTTATTCTAAAACAAAAGAATATACCTTCTTTGCAGCACCTCATAGTACCTTCTCCAAAACTGACCATATAATTGGTCACAGAACAGGCCTCAACAGATACAAGAAGACTGAAATAATCCCATGCATTTTATCAGATTACCATGGACTAAGGCTGGTCTTCAATAGCAACAAAAACAACAGCCCACAGATACATGAAAGCTGAGCAATACCCTACTCAATAACTTGGTCAAGGAAGAAATAAAGAAATTAAAGACTTTTTAGCATTTAATAGAAATAAAGGCACATCATTCCAAAACCTATGGGACACAATGAAAGCAATGCTAAGAGGAAAACTCAGCTCTGAGTGCCTCCAGAATGAAACTGGAGAGAGCTCACACTACCAGCTTAACAGTATACCTGAAAGCTCTAGAACAAAAAGAAGCAAATAGACCTAAGAGGAATAGACGGCAGGAAATAAACTCAGAGCTGAAGGCTGAAATCAACTGTGTAGAAACAAAAAGAACTATACAAAGAATCAACAAAACCAGGAGCTGGTTCTTTGAGAAAATCAACAAGATAGATAAACCCTTAGCCTGACTAACCAGAGGGCACAGAGACAGTATCCAAATGAGCAAAATCAGAAACAAAAAGGGAGACATAACAGAAACTGAGGAAATTCAAATAGAAGCAGTCATTAAAAGTCTCCTAACCTTCTTTTGGACCAGATGGTTTTACTGCAGAATTCTATCAGACCTTCAAAGAAGGCCTAATACCAATACTCTTCAAACTATTCCACAAAATAGAAACAGAAGGAACACTACCCAATTCATTCTATGAAGCCATAGTTATGTTGAGTATTCTCCCTGTTTCTGTCTAATCAGGAACCTGTCACAATTTCCTTTCATAGAGGACTTCATAAGAGACTTTTTCTATCATGTTTAATGTTCCACATAGATTTTAAAAACTGGTTGAGTGCATACTACTTTTAGCTTCAGAAGATATCATGTATATTTAAGAGGCATTTTATTATAAATTATTTTGATGACTTAAAAATGTCAATACTGAGCTATATATTTTAAAATAAATTTTATCAGTTTAATAAAAAAATGGGAGGAGTGGAAATGTGTATATACTAAATAATAACATCCTAACACATGGTGACTAAAACACAAGGTGTGGGAAGAAAACAATTTCTTTTGATTATGAGTCTCCCATAGCCCAGGCTGGCCTTGAACTACTGATCTTCCTGTTTCAACTTCCTGCATGCCATAATTTTTTTTCCTTTCTTCTTAAAAGGGTGAAGGCATGCCTAAGAAACTCAGCAGATAGTTTGGATCACACTAAACGCTGCCTAATGACCTGTGTTATGTAAGGTATTCAGTTAAGAAAACAACCTACTTTATGTAATGCTTTTAAGGCAGCAGAAAAGACTTCCTTTTGGTTGGTGTGGTGATTTGAATATACTTGGCCCATGCGAAGTGGCACTATTAGGAGGTGTAGCCTCGTTGGAAAAGGTGTGGCCTTGTTGGATGAAGTATGTCACTGTGTAGGTGGGCTCTGAGGTCTCCCAGTGCTCAAGCTCTGCCCAGTGCAGAAAAGAGCCTCTTTTGGCTATCGGTGGAGGACAGTCCCCTTCTGCTGCCTACAGATCAAGAATGTAGAACTCTTGGCTCCCCCAGAACTATGCCTGCCAGCATATTACCATGCTTCCCACCTTGATAATGGACTGAACCTCTAAAACTGAAAGCCAGCCCCAATTAAATGTTTGCCTTTATATGAGTTGCCTTGATCATGTCTCTTCATAGCAATGAAACCTTAAGACAATTGGAGATCATACTTTTAAAATCTCTAAAAGAGAAAGACTTTGTAAATATTATTTTTCTCTTTATTATGCTTTTTCTTTCCTGCCTTCCTTTTTTTAAAGGATTTATTTTATGTGTATGAGTACACTGTAGCTGTACAGATGGCCGTGAGCCATCATGTGTGTGGCCACTGTTGACCTCAAGACCTCTGCCTGCTCCCCCCTTGCTCTGCCCAGCTTGCTCTGGCGTAATTTACTGCAGCTGTCTTCAGATGCACCAGAAGAGGGTGTCAGATCTCAGTACGGGTGGTTGTGAGTCATCATTTGGTTACTGGGATCTGAACTCAGGACCTTTGGAAGAGCAGTCAGTGCTCTTACCCGCTGAGCCATCTCACCAGCCCACCTTCTTTTTTTTAAGATGTAAGAGGTAGATCCAAGACTTATGCATGCTAGGCAAGCACTCGATCTATGAGATACATACTTTCAAGCCCTTCCATGTAGGGTTCTTTTTTTTCCTTTCCATTTGTTTCTCTGAGAGAGTCTAATGTAGTCTACACTGGCCTCTAATTCATAAACAATTGGAATCTTCTATTCCTGATCTTCCTGCTTCCACCCTCCCAAGTGCAAGGATTAGAGGCACGTGCCACTGTGTCCACAGGTTTTCCATGTAGTTTTGATTTGAAGTCATGTTGCCTGAGAAAATCTAAGTCAAAAAGTTGTGTTGGGCCAGGGACACAACTCACTATAATGTCTGTTTCACAAGTGTGAGGGCCTGAGCTCAGATACCCAGTCTTCATGTAAAAAGCTTGGTATGGTGGTATGTGTATAATCCCAAGACTTTGGAGGTAAAGTGGGGAATCCCTGAAACCCACTGGCCAGCCTAATACAACTGATGAGCTCCAGACTCTGATACAAATAAAAGAAAACCAAGGTGGATCATGATCAAGGAAAACACCTGACATCAACCTCTGGTATCCCCAAATACCCACATGCACACCAACATGTACGTGTATCACATGCAGTGTTAAGACATTTTAGGCTCACAGTAGAAACCCTTATGAAATAGATACATGCTGGGTGTGGTGGTGCACACCTTTAATCCCAGCACTCAGGAGGCACAGGTAGGAAGATCTCTGACTTCGAGGCCAGCCTTGTCTATAGAGCTAGTTCCAGGACAGCCAGGCCACACAGAGAAACCCTATATCAAAACACAAAAACCAACCAACCACAAACAAACAAACAAACAAACAAAAAGGAATCAAGTAAGTCAGCTTTCCATTGAAGAGAGGTCAGAAGGTATAAAAATGCAGTCCAATGGAGAACTCCATGACAGAGCAGATAGATTCAGTGTTTACCCTCTGAAATACAACTGTGGCACACATAGGAAATAACAGGAAATCTATATCCTGCAAACATCCTAGGCAACGTGCTTGGTCTCAGCAGTGCAGTCTGAGAGTGGGTGCTTTCTTTGATTGTTTTCTCAATAACTTCTGAATTGTCAAGTGAGAAAGTAAAACTGAGTGAATGGAGGAAAGGAGAACAGGGTGATATGGTGGTGATTACATTCCCCGTATTGCATACAGCTCATGCCAACCTGTGATCCTCAACCTTCTACTTGCAGGAAATTGGACTGACTTTGTATACTTTGAGCACATGTGGACTTGTAGAGGAGACTAGGGACTCCAGTATCTTGTGCTAAGCAGACAGTAGAGACTTTCAAACCATGCCACTGTGTCAATCTTCTTTCTACGAAAATATAGCTGATTATTTTTGCTTTTGAAAAGCAGAATTAATTTTCATAAATACCATACTATCCTCATTTAAAAATCTTACCAATGTTATTTTAAGAGGAATTAGAGACTGAGGACATAGCTTAGTGCTTATCACTTATCACTTGCCCAATATACATAAAGCCTTGTGTTAGATTCCCCCAACACCATAAATGAAAGCAAAAAACCCAAGTATCTAATAAGTTTCCCAATTTTAATTTTTTTCAGAATGCCTCTAGCTTTATTTGTAGAGGTTATCCAATAATTTCTTTAATTACATTGCATACTTCTGAGTCCATTACTGAGCTATTCTGTTGTACTTTTTGATGGGTTTATAAAAAGATAAAGAGATATATGTTCTATAGGGGTGTGGTAAGGTGTGGGGGGAGGGGTTCCTCAGCGGGCCCATGCCAAGGCATCCCTTCCCCCTAAGGGACCAGACACACCACGGTTTAGTATAGAATAGAATTTATTCAGGGCATGGGGAGGGGAGTTAAGAGGGTAGTAGAGGCAGAGAAAGGCAGAGAGAAGGAGAGAGTAGAGAAGTAGAGGCTGGCCATGACCACGGTGGAAAGAGGGGGAGCACGGGGGCAAGCAAGAGGGCAAGAAGCAAGAGAGTGGGACAAGAGAGGGAGGAGGGGGCAAGCAGCCCCTTTTATAGTGGGCCATGCCTACCTGGCTGTTGCCAGGTAATCGTGGGGTAGAGTTTAGACAGAATGCTAACACTTGTCTGTTCTGTAGATGGCCATCTCAAGGAACTAAAGGGTCGTCTACATTGAGATCACACAGCAGAGAACAGATGGACAAAAGGACTTTTGAAATAGTGCTGGAGACCACTGTAACTGTAGAATATCAAGACAAATGCTACCATTACTGTTAATATTTGCATGATATATTCTTGATATAAATGCAACTTTAGGCGGTTTGAGGGGTAATCTGTTGGGATTGTCAAGAAAAATACTCCGCCCTGATGGGGCTGTCATTTGACCCCATTATTGTAGCCTGCCAATGAAGCATATCATTTCCTGCTCAACACTGTGCTGGAGGATCTCCAGCCAGGTCATTCAATTCCTTGTGGATTCTCTTCAGAGCCATGGTGGGAACCCGTGGCGACGGCCCCCAGGGTGGGGTCGAGGGAGGGACAAGGAAGGGGCCGGGGGCTTGAGACTGCTTGAGTGGTCGCAAGTCAACAGGAGAAGACTGGAAGCTCGCCCACTCAGCTTCCGGGCCTGCCAACGCAGTGGTCACCACGTCACCCAACAGCGGCTCCTTTAATGCGCTGCTGCCACAGCTGTGGCGCCGCCTCCATAGCTGCTTCTTCCTTTCGCATGGGAGGAGGAGCCCCGAGCTTCAGGCACTCAGAGCATCTTACAGCAGCGGAGTCAGGGGGCGCGGGGTAGGGGTGGGGGACGCTGCTTTCCAGCCTGGTGCCGGTAGACTAATGGACGCGCGGGCGGATGGGCGGCGCCACTGGGCTGGGGTCACTAGAGCAAGGGGTGAGCCCAAGCCGAGGGGCAGGGGGTGCGGGGTGGGGCTCCGGAATAGGCGGGCCTGGGAGGGAGGGCCGGGCCACCGGCCGCCCCTGAGGGTACCATATGCGTCAGCGCAGGTGCCGGCCCCAATCTTAATTTTTAATATAGTACTATGTGTACCAATAACCCACAAAAGCTAAAGTTCTTCATAGGTCCTTTTTAAGTATATAAGGGGTTTGAAAACTTCTGCTTTATGGTATTCACTGTAACTTCACTTCTATGCATCTAAAAAATATTCACTAATAAACAATTTTTAAAAAAGGAAATAGAGGTTACTGAGTATATTTTAGAGGGTTCATAAAGGTGGGCAGTAAATAGAATAATGTTTACAAATTCAAATCATTTTCTTATTCTGGGTTCATATTAGAAAACAACATTTAAAACCATATAGATTACCTGTAACAATAGTTCATTAAATGGGAAGTGATGGAAATAGGATATTAAGTAGCTTCCAGTGATTAGGATTGAATCAAACTTAAAATAATAGGCTCTCGGGATCAATAACTATATAATAGTAGTATTTTTAATATCACATTTACTCCTTTTTAAAAATCTGGACTTGGTTATTCTTGGTTATTATTTTTCTTTTCTTCCTTTCCTTTCCTTTCTTTTCCCTTTCCCTTTTCTCCCCCCTCTTCTCCCTCCCTTCCCCCCCCTTTCCCCCCCCCCCCCTCTCTTTCTCTCTCTCTCTTTAAGTTTTTCAAGACAGGGTTTCTCTGTGTAGCCCTGGCTGTGCTGTCCTGGAACTCACTCTGTAGACCAGGCTGGCCTGGAACTCAGAAATCCGCCTGCCTCTGCCTCCCAAGTGCTGGGATTAAAGGCATGCGCCACCACCGCCCGGCTATTATTTTTCTTAAGAATACAATTTTTAGGGGCTAGAGACATGGTTCCATGGCTGAGAGCAGTTGCTGTTCTTACAGATAACCCTGTGTTTGGTTCCCAGGGCCCACATGACAGTTCACAACCACCTGTAACTCTAATTCTAGGCCATCCATTGCCCTATTCTGCCTCCATGGGCCCCCGCACATGTGTGGTATACATATGTACTCATGCAAACACACACAAATACATAAAAATAAACAAACATCTAAAAACTATACATGTATACAGTTCCTGAAGTGTTTTTATTCAGATCACAAGGCCTAAGGATTCACAAAGATTTGTCTACCAATACTCATCTCCTGCAGGCACTTTTACCTGTTGAAATCACTAAATATTAAAAAAATCTTTTGTAGTCCGTTTCATTTCAGGGTAGGAATTTGGTGTCTAACATATGTAACCTTAACCAAGCATGCAAAGGGACTTTTAGAAATGCGACACTTACTGTATCCCAGATCTGGAGTTTTATCTGTTTCCCATCAATCGTTATCATCCGAGCACCAAACTCTACACCTGAATAGAACAGAAAATAATTTGTTAAAGGAACTAAGTGAAATACTTCACACTCAACTATTAAGACACAGAATGCTTATTTTGGAGATATGTGATAAACACAGCTGCTAACCTCAGAAAATATATAAGCTAAGTCATAGGTACTCTGGAAGTTATCACTTAAACCAAATCATTATCACCTAGACTCTAGATAATCAGGATTCTAGAGCAAGTTTTACTGCTCTGTACATCTAGCTCTGTAATCCCAGCACTTTCGAAGCTAAAGCAGGAGGGATTCCTGTGAGTTTTTGGCCATCTAGACCAGACAGCAAAACTACATGTTAAAAAAAGAAAATTACAGGGCTGGGCATGGTGGTGCATACCTTTAATCATCCACAGGAGGCAGACACAGGTGGATTTTTCTGAGTTCAAAGCTAGCTTGGCCTACAAAGTGAGTTCTAGGATAGTTAAGGCTATACAGAAAGACCCTGACTCAAAACTTGAAAAGAAGGGGCTAGCAAGATGGCTCACGGGTAAGAGCATCTGACTTATCTTCTGAAGGTCCTGAGTTCAAATCCCAGAAACCATATGGTGGCTCACAACCACCCATAATGAGATCTGACGCCATCTTCTGGTGAGTCTGAAGTCAGCTACAGTCTACTTATGTACAATAATAAATAAATCTTTGGGCCTGAGCAAGCAGGGACTAAGCGAGCAGGACCAAGCAGAAGTCCTAAAAATTCAATTCCCAACAACTGGATGAAGGTTGACAACCATGTGTACAGCTACAGTGTACTCACATACATCTTTAAAAAATAGAAAAAAAATCAAAATTACAGTTAGGCATGGTAATGCTTGTAAAGCCAGTATTAAGAGATTGGAGAATCAGGAGTTCAAGGCC
This sequence comes from Montemys delectorum, assembly GCA_019843815.1. Classification (NCBI taxonomy): domain Eukaryota; kingdom Metazoa; phylum Chordata; class Mammalia; order Rodentia; family Muridae; genus Montemys; species Montemys delectorum. Next base: position 44,672 of record JADRCD010226248.1, read on the forward strand.
ATCCTCAGTTACATAGTGAGACTGGAACCAGCTTGTGTTAGATGAGACCCTCTTCCAAAAAGCAAAGCAAACAAGAAAGTATATCCATTTTAGTACCTTATAATCCTTTTATCTGTGATCAGGAGGAAAGATAGAAGGAAAATTTGTTCCCTAAGATATACAGCTTGCCATGGTTTTCACTTGATGTTTTAATATTTATTCTATTCTTGGGGTGCATATAGTCAATACCTAGAAACTAATGGTTATGCTCATGATTTTCAGGCTCAGATATACTGAAACTTGGGCTGGAGAGATAGCTCAGTGGTTAAGAGCACTGACTGCTCTTCTAAAGGTTCTGAGTTCAAATCCCAGCAACCACATGGTGGCTCATAACCATCTGTAATGAGATCTGACACCCTCTTCTGGTGTGTCTGAAGACAATTACAGTGTACTTAGATATAATAATAAATCTTAAAAAAATATATTGGAATGCTAGAGAAAAGAGACACGGGAGTCATGAGGTATTAGAATGAAAAATGTAAAACTAAAATTATGCTACAGAAAACATTATAGTGTTTTCACATCTGCTCATCTACATACATGTGTATATTCATGCATATATACTTTTAAAATATCTCTTCTGGCTAGAGATACATATAAAACCACCACCCAATGACATAAAAGCCCTTCAGAGAAGTCAGCAGGTAAGCCATCATTTTCAATTATCTCTGTATGCACACTTGCTTGTGTATGTAGGTCTACACAGTGCTGGAGAGGACCAGAGATATATCCACAAGATACTTGTCTCCTTTCACCATGAGCCTCGGGACCAAACTCGAGTTGCTAGGCTTGGCAGCAAGAACACTCAATCAGAGATACATCTTATAGGCCTACAAAATATACTCATATTCACAATAATTATTTAAAAATTGACAAGAATAACAACCACTTTTTTTCTTATTTTGATTGACAAAATTGGGAAACAGTAAGCTGAATAAAAGCTAGGGTGAAAAGCAAAGGGTTCTTAAACCTATGATTCTTTCACTTGGAAAGTGGAGACAAGAAGATCAAGAGTTCAAGGCCATCCTCAGCTACACATTGAATCTAAGACCACATTGGGCTATATGTCTTAGAAAAAACAACATCATTTACAGATAAGAAGGAAAGGAGATGGGAGAAACAGAGAGAGAGGAGGGGAGAGGAGGAGACAGACAGAGAAACTAAGGAGTAGAAAATGTAGATAATTTTTTGTAAGGAATTTTGTTAAAATGAAAGCAAATTATTGAAAGGAAAACACGGAAAATAATCACTTAAAACAGAAAAGTTAATGATGACTGGAGAGAAAAAGAGCCAGTAAGGAGGGCAGGCTTCTGTGAGCATGCTGTTAGGATCTGCAGAGTCCTCCCAGAACAGCAGGAGTAAGCAGTTCCTGGACACAGGCTTCTTGAGGTGGAGCTGCTGGGAACCTGGAAAAACGTTTCTTGACTTGCCCCCCCCCTCCCTTTTTTTTCTGAAAGAAATACAAACCAAGATAATCAAATACAAGTAAAAATAGAGAAAGTATTGCATGGTTAAATATAAGAAAATATGGTACAGTTTTACAGACAAGTGGAAATAAGGTACAACTATCAGGCAATATAGAAAGTTCTCTTTTGAGTTGGTGTCTAAGAATAATTAAAAATGAGACTTGTCCCTAGCCATGTCTCATGGCACACATGTAGAAATGGAGCAGATAGACAGATTTAATCTACAGTTTGCTCACAAAAGGATACAGAAACAGAGGGGATAGGGAGGGGGAAGAGGGAACAGAAGTGCATGCAGGAGTGGTAATGATTATATACTAAGCCTGGTAAACAGGAAGTGAGCAGGGGAGTGACAAGATGGTATGACTACTTCCATGTGGCACTGGAATCTGGAGGAACTGACTTAGAAGTTCAAGAGAGATGAAACAAATTATGAGTGGTTCTAAGTATCAGTATGTGCATGGTCCTGGCTGTGATTTGGACACTGGGCAGCTGATGTAGAGTATCTAGCTCAACTGTAGCGGAAGAAAAGAGGGACCGAGAGTGGTAGACCTGACAAAGTCTGTAATTAGTATTTAACTCATGTTTAAGTTTCTGTATCACATCCATGATAATGGTCCAGGCTGGCCTCTAGATTTTTTAATGCAATTGTATCCATGAAGTTATTTATAAACAAATAAACAGCTGTTTTTGTTTATCTTAACAACTCCCAGAGACAAAGGATAAACAATATATGAGAATAATTCCTAACTGTGATGACCATTTTGGTTGTCAATTTAACAACTTGCATCCATGAAGCTATTTATAAACAAATAAACAGCTGTTTTTGTTTATCTTAACAACTCCCAGAGACAAAGGATAAACAACATATGAGAATAATAATTCCTAACTGTGATGACCATTTTGGTTGTCAATTTAACAACATCTGAAATCAACTGCCTGGACCACCTATGAGGAAGGAAGGAAGCCTTGCTCTTTCCAACTTGCTCTTGCTCTCTCTAACAAGTCTATTTCTTCACTAGCAGTTGAGCCTACTTCTTTGAGATTGCAGCTAACACATCCAGCCTTGTGGACTAAGCAACTATTGAATTCTTGGACCTCCAATCCATAGCTACCCATTTGTTGGATTAGCTGCAGCACAGCCTGTAAGTCATGGAGACTCATTCTGTAAGTTGTTACTCTAGAGAACTCTAACCAATAACTAACCTAATCTTTTATTTCTTTTCTTCTATCATTTAATATGTAATGAAAGATTTATTTGTGTGGGAATGTGTCTGTGAGTGTATTTGGAATATGTGCAGGTGTGCACGCCTGCGCGGCCATGGAAGTCCATAGAGGGTGTCTGTGGGTACTGGGACAGAATTCTGGCCCTCATGATTGCACAGCGAGCACTCTCAACTATGGAAACACCTCAAGCCCTCTGCTATTTAACACTTTCTTGGTCACCGTCTCAGTTACTGTTTTATTCTGTGAAGAGAGACAACATGACCAAGGCATCTTTTATAAGAGAAAGCCCTTAACTGGGGGCTTGCTTAATTTAGAAGGTTAGTCCATTATCATCATGGTGGCAAGCAGACAGCCATGGCACTGGACAGTAACTGAGAACATTACATCCTGATCCACAGGCCACCAGCAGGGAGAGAAAGACTGGGCCTGCCATGAACCTTTGAAACCTCAAAGTTCATCCCCAGACCCATTCTAACAAGGCCACACCCTCTAGCCCTTATAATCCTTCTCAAACAGTTGTACTCTCTGATGACTAAGTATTCAAATATATGAGCCTATGGGAGACATTCTCATCCAAACCATTATTAGTCATGGCCAAAACTTAAATATGTCACTATCTAAGGGGCAAACCCACCTATGCAACAGCATGACGACACTTAGCAAACATTCCAACCCACTGAATACAGTTTCCTTGAACAAAGTACGTAAAAGCTGAAATGCCAGCATCCATCTTCCATAAGGTTTATGTTAGCTTTTTAGGAAAAACAATCCTGACTATAAAGTTTTATAGCATGACTTATTCATTCACTGCCTAAGTTGGTGCTAGATGTCACACACAAACTCATTTACTTTGGCTGTCTTCCAGCATTTCTGTGTCTTTTCTGAATAAAAATACTTACAATAATACATATACGATTTCATTTACTATAAGTGGGAGCTACAGTCTGGGATATGAACAGTTTAGAAATAAGAAGCAGTGGCAAGCCAATTCCGCACTGAGAAGAGGAGCTCCGAGGAATAAAAACTACTGGGTATCCAGTGGAGAGCAAATAGCTAAGCCTCAACAGGATACACTGTCTTCATGGGTTAGAGAAAAGCAAGAAAAAGAGCTGAGAAAGCAAACTGACAGAAACCATAACATAAGCTCAGGAGCTAGGGTTTATAGAGTATAAAACTGACTGTAATAGAACTAAGTAAAAAAAAAAAAAAAAAAAAAAAAAAAGATAGCTAGTGTGGTGGTTTGAATGAGAATGGCCTCCTAAGGCTAATCATTTGAATGCTTGGTTCTAAATTGGTAGAAATATTATTTTGAGGATTAGGAGGTGTGGCTTTGTTAGAGGAGGTGTCACTGGGGATGGACTCTGAGGTTTTAAAAGCTACTTAGAGTCTTTCTCTCCCCACAACTTGTAGATTAGAATGTAAATGCTTAGCTATGATCCAATACCATGCCTTCTTGTCTGCCACCATGCTCCCACAATGGTGGTCATGGAGTCACTCTCTGACACTCTAAGCAAGCCTCCAATTAAATGCTTTCTTTTGTTGTTGTTTTGTTTGTTTTTAAGGGTCTCATTATGTAGTTGTGGCTGTCTTGGAACTCACTATGTATACCAGGCTGGTCTTGAACTCACAGAGATCCACTTCTTTCTACTTCCCAACTGCTGGGATTAAAGGTATTTGCTAAATATTTTATAAGTTGCTTTGGTCATGGTGTCTCTTCACAGCAATAGAAAAGTGATTAGATAACCAGCTAACATTTAAGGGTTAGGGAATTGTGATGGTAATTATGTGACTAAGCATGTACATCCCACCACCAGGACAGTTGGTATGATGAACAAGCTGCCCCTTGGCCTATAATCTGAGCTGACCCACATCCGTAGCTCCCAGTTAAGAAGTGGGTCTGTACCAAATTGAGGCAGTGAGCGTTCTTTTCTAAAGAACTTGGATTTACATTACAAAAACCTTTAATCTTCTGAATGATGCAACTTTGGAGCTAATCATAGTAACTATTTCTTGTCATAGATAGGAAAAAAAAAAATCAAACCAAACAATAACAGCCCCCCCCCCCCAAAAAAAACCCCAAAAAACAAAAAACAAAAATCGAACCTCCACTGGGAACAGGCAGAGAAAAGTAAAGCAGGCATAGGGGAATGTGTGGCAGAGGCAGAAGTTCCATCTCTTAAAAGCTCATTCTGGCCAGACCCAGGTCCTCTCTTCCTCAGTTTTTAATGGGACACAAAGGAGTACTTAAAACAAGAAACTCTTAGCCAGGCGGTTGTGGCACATACCTTTAATCCCAGCGCTTGGGAAGTAGAAGCAGGCAGATTTCTGAGTTCAAGGCCAGCCTGGTCTACAGAGTGAGTTCCAGGACAGCCAGGACTCTACAGAGAAACCTTGTCTCAAAAAACCAAAAACCAAACCAAACCAAACCAATAAACTCTTGATCTGCTTAATCTGTTAGGTAGATATTGTTACTTAAGAGGCAATATGAAAAATCTCCAGTGTCAACATCTCTACTTCCCTAAAATTGTTGTTTGAGAGGTGCCAGAGCCTTAAAACAGTACAAGCTACTGCCACTACTGTACTAGACAGATAGATGCTTTGGTCCATGGGCTCAATACAGCTGAAAGTGACCTGGAGGCTTCCTTCCCAGGGGCTAGCTTTCTTTCACAGTGCCAAATGTGCTACAGAGGCTGTAGGGAAAACAACTCATCAAAATCTTACCTAGCTGTGATTACTGTGAGCTATAAAAATCGACTGGCCATGTACACTGGTGCAATAATGGCATGGATATCATGTAGATAATCAATTGCCTTTTGATTGGATTTAAGGCTCACTCCACAGGAGAAAACTCATGGCAGGTTCTGTAAAGCTGGCCAAGAACACATGACAAAGGAAGGCATAGGCTGTAAAGGAGAATCTGCTATTCTTGAACTAAATGCACATAATATCACACTGCCTTCTAAACACTTATATTTATACCTGCACAATAGTGTAGCTTTCAGCCAGTCCTTAACAGACAAGCTTTGTTTTGCAGGCACAGCATTAATACAGAGGCTCAGGACTGGTCAAAATACAGAGAAAAAATGACTATGGCGTCCCTGACCTTAAGTGAGACATCTGTATCACACCTACCTCCAAGCCTTAGGGAACAGTGTGGAGGGTCCAGAAAAGACTGCGTTAGAGCAGAGTGTTAAAGAGAACCTTCTGGACACAAGGCAGCTGAGAGACTCATGAACTTACTGCAGCTGTGCTCACTTGTACGTCTCATATTTATCATGAAGAAGGAAGGGATCAGGAGGCGCTGCTCCTTCCTCAAGGGCAGTTAATGGTGGCTGGAGGCAGGGCTGTCACTTTCTTCAGTTTTATCACTAGTAAATTGCCAATGCTCCAGTAAATAAGCTTTCCACCCATGCTTATGCAGGCAACCTTATTTTAACATTAAAAAAAAAAAAGATATGAAAGTAAGAGAAGGGCTTGCTGAGAAGGGTTTCAACAAAAGAAGAGGAATTATCTGGGTTATGGGCAATAGGGACTAAAATTAATCACATATACACAGATACTCATACATACATACACACATATATACATATAAAACTGTCAAAGGATAAAAAACAAATTCTAAAAAAAATGAAAAAAAAAATTGTGAGAGTCAAATGTGAAAAAGAAAGGTATACCCACCAGGGTCTTAGTCAGAAAGGCAGAAACCACATTTAAATACTTACATGCCTAGTATACAGAATTTGTTCTAACACAGAGGCAAGAGACTCAAAGAGGAGATGGCGACTCAGCTCAGAGATGAGCCCCAGCAGGAGACTGCTGTTGTTTCTTGACCAGAGGACATGGGGAGAGACTGGGGTGAGAGCTCAGGAGCCATACTACAGTGGCTTGTCAGACAAGAGGCAGGGGCTGAAGTAATGGAGAACATAAGTCAAAGCAGGCTAAGAGGGAAGTACGAAAAGATCTCTGACTTCTCTTTTAGCCTCTGAGTTCCAGTGTCTGCCATCAGCCAACAACCTAGAGTAAAGCCAGCTGGCAGCTTGCTTTCTTTAGTCTCTCTTCACAAGTATAGTATATGACATTTTTCGATGGGTTCAGGTCCATTTACTCTACTGGGTACACTGCAGCAACTTAGATATTTACGCGTATGAGTCAGTGAAAAGTAACAACAAGTTTTAGAAATACTCTATACTGAAAACAACTGTTTGGCTAGTCATTTTAGGACATACTCTCTCCTACAACTAGCTACTACAATTTCAAATTCATTGAGGAAAGAAACGTTTTTTGTTTTTTTTGTTTTTGTTTTTTTTTAAAAGCCATGGAACTAGATTTAAACAGTATTATTCCACCCACCACCATTGTATAGACTAGAAATTATCCAAACAAGTGGATTATGGCTATTCCTATTGTGATGATTTGAATGAGAATAGCCTTTACATGCTCACCTCTGAATACTTGGTCCCTAGTTGGTTAGGAAGGATTAGGAAGTATGGCTTTGAGGTTCCAAAAGGCTTGTGCCACTCCTAGTGTACTCTCTGCTTTCTGCTTGTGGTTCAAAAAATGAGCGTTCAGTTGTTCTTGCTTCACTCCACCATCAGCGACCAATCCTTTGGAACCATAAGCCCAACCAAATGCTTTCTTTTTTAAGTTTCCTTGGTCATGATATTTTATTACAGCAATAGAAAAAGCAACTAATACCTCTTTATAAAAAGTATCTTTTACTCTTTAACAATTTCATATATGTAAACTGGTAGCATTTCCTGGAAGCTCCGCTGAGCAGTTAGCTAGCAACAGCCAGGTACATGCCTGGCTTTCTATGAAAGGATTATTTGCCCTACCCCTAGTCTTTCCTCTCTCTCCATCTATTATCTCTCTTCCCTTGTATCCCAGCTGGCCTCTTCTCTTTCTCTCTTCCTCTCTCCTGTCCTTCTCTGTCCCCTTCCTTTCTCTGCCCCTACTACCTTCTCCAGAAACCCTTCCCAGGTCCCAAATAAACTTCCTTTGATACTAGGCCTGTCGTATGGCTGATACCTCAGGCGGATGCCTGAGCATGGGCCAGCTAAGGCACCCTCTCCTGCAACCTCACACCATGTTTTATAAAACACAATATAAACAATGTATCTTGATCATATGCACCCCCAATTCTCTGTTCCCAATGCTGAATTCACCCCTTTCGGGATGGGATGCATGTCCTTTCCATTCTTTAACCTCTGAGCCCAGTTAATTTAGTGCTGCCTATTGGAATGCTGACTTGATCTTGTGTAAGTCACCAGAGCTGCAGTGAGCTCATGAGTAAAGTAGCTGTTGTGTCCAGGAGATACTGCTTCCCAGCAATCGTCTCCATCTTCTAATTCTTACTTTTTTCCTACTACCTCTTTTATCTAAGCCAGGGGCTTGGGGTGGATGTTTGATATAGATGTCCTACTAAGGACTGAGCACTGATAGTCACTTACTCATTCTCAGCACTTTGACCGTCATGAGACTGCATTAACTGTTAAGGGCATCACTACTCTATCTGTACAACTATCTGGAAGGCAGATTGATATTATTATATTCATCTAACAAGACAACAGTAATATATCTGAGGCCCTAAGGAGGCTAGGGTCTATGACCTTCCTAGCCATGGGCTTTTGACCAAATTTATAGTTTCAGATATGTATTCCCTCCTGTGGAGCAGGCCTCAAATCTAATCCAAAAGCGTATAGTTGCTGCCGTACCATCTGTGCCACTGCTGCACAAGCGGGCACATCGTGCCTGAAGGGGTACTATAACATGCAGGATTTGCTGCTGGGTAATCGCATTGATAGCTGTCTCCCCAGACAAGCCATAGCACTTTCCAGCATTAGCCAATGGGTAAGAAGTTTCCAGATCAGTTCCAATTTGATTTCTTTATGTCCTGAAACAATACTGTGTTGTATCTTTAGCAACAGTGTTGATCATGCTATTAAGTTCTTATGGGTAACCGAGAGCAATGGTGGTCACTTCTGGAACCTCTTTGTCCAATAAAGACTCACAGGGAGGAATCCTACGCCTGATACTAAGATTTTCATTTAATCACCCTTGTCATCTGGGGAAAGCACTGTCTGTCCATGTAGAACAACTCCAAAACCAAACCAAACCAAACCAAACCAAACCAACCAAACAAAAACCAATACAAAAACCTACCACTACTACCAAACAAACAAAACCAAAAACCAAAACCAAAACCAAACAAAAACAAAACAACTTCACAAAGTCAAGAGTTTCTAAGAGGTTTTCACACATCCTTAGTCCTCTGGTTTTGGCTTCTGAGATAGGGCTTCATGTTGCCTAGACTACACTAAACTCCTAGATCCTCCTGCGTTTACTGTTAGCAAAGTGGAATGAGTAAATAAAATAATAAAATGGGGGCTAGAAAGATGGCTCAGTGGTTAAGAGAACTGACTGCTCTCCTGAAGGTCCTGAGTTCAAATCCCAGCAACAACATGGTGGCTCACAACCATCTGTACAGCTACAGTGTACTCATATAAATAAATAAAGCTTTTAAAAAAATAATAAAATGAAGAGACTGAGTGTAGTAGAACACAACTATAACCCAGAATTCAGGAGGTGAAAGCAGAAGTATTGTAAATTCAAGCCCTGTCTGTTTTTTTTTGTTGTTGTTTTTGATTTTGTTTTTGTTTTTTTTGAGACAGGGTTTCTCTGTGTAGCCCTGGCTGTCCTGGAACTCACTCTGTAGACCAGGCAGGCCTCGAACTCAGAAATCCACCTGCCTCTGTCTCCCAAGTGCTGGAATTAAAGGCGTGTGTGCGCCACCACCTCCCAGCAAGCCCTGTCTGTTTATACTTGGAGATCTACCTTAAACAAACAGTAACATAATAAACATACACAACTCGTACACAGAACTAGGCAATCAGTGAGAGAATGCTACCAAACAAAAGAACTGAGATTTCCACTTACTCCTTTTTTCTATATTTAACTCAATCCCAGCAGGTTGCAGCATAAAAGAATCATCCAGCTAGATTCCTATTATATCCCCCCCCTCCTCTCCCTCTCTCTCTCTCTCCCTCTCTCTCTCCCTCCCCCTCTCTCTCTCTCTCTCTCTCTCTCTCTCTCTCTCTCTCTCACACACACACACACACAAATATACCCCTTCTCTCTCTCAGTGGTTCTCAACCTTCCAATGCTAAAACATTACATCTTTAAAATGGTTCCTTAAGTTATGGTAACCCTCAACTATAAAATTATTTTATTACTATTTCACATCTGTAATTTTGTTGTTATAAATCATAAAGTAAATATCTGATATATGAGCCCTGTGAAAATATAGTTCAACCCCCAAAGGGGCTGCAAACCACTGCTCTAGATTATTCATCCATCCATCCATCCATCCATCTGTCCATCCATCCGTCCACCATCCACCCACCATCCACCCACCCATCTATTGATAGATAATTTTTTAAAGAGACATCTTGCTACATGGCCCTGGCTGCTCTAGAACTCGCTATGATGACCATACTAGCCCTGAACTTGTGGTGAACCTCGTGTCTGTTTCTCAAGTACTGGGTTTGTAGGTTTGCAGGATCTTGCCACCATGCTTGACCACCAATATAATTTTCAAATAAATTATATCTGTCTAGACATTTAGTTTTTCACTCATTTTAACTTTGAAGCTTTGTGTACTGATAAAAAGTAGTAGTAACACTATGTAAACTAACAATAACTAACACCAGTGACTATTTGTTACTAGTACCTATCTCCGTAGTGGGTAAAGGGGTCCTTGTTAATGACAACAGGCAAGCATGCAGTATGGCCACACTGCAGGCAGTGTGCCAGTGCCTTCCGCTACAGTTCATTTACTGCTAAGGTCATGTGGAGAGGTCCTGTTGTCTTCATGTACACACAGAAAAGGTGAAATGGGAAGTGGTGAAACAGTTTGCCCATATACTAGTAGACTTTTTTTTTTTTTTAAAGAATTACTTGTTTATTTTATGAGTACACTGTAGCTGTCTGCAGACACACCAGAAGAGGGCATCAAACACCATTACAGATGGTTGTGAGCCACCATGTGGTTGCTGGGAATTGAACTCAGGCCATCTGGAAGAGTAGTCAGTGCTCTTAACCACTGAGCCATCTCTCCAGCCCCCAGCAGACCTGTTTTAACTTCCAGTAAGCGCCCACTATGGTGCAGTTTTGTCTCTTAAAAATGTAATACATAATCAAATAGAATTAAAAATTTAAAATTAATGTCCTTCAGACTCTAATTCTGTATGAAAAGTTAATATTTTTATTATATATTTATTTCTAAAAGCAATAGAGACTGAATTCTATTCTGCACAACAAATCTAGTTTCACTGCTTGCTCAATGACCCACTAGTATCTATAGACATAAGCTATTCAAAGCATTTAATTTTTTTTTTTTTTTTTCAGAAAACTTACCAATTGTGAGGTCATGCACCGGCTGAAACCTCTTGTCTGTAAACTGTAGCAATAAGCACGATTTACCAACACCTGGAAATTAAAACATGAATAAACGGTCAGAGAAAAAAATAACCCATAGAAATTCAGACTGGCTTTAGAAAAGTAGCGGCAAGGGCGTGTGCCGCTGTGAAGCACTGATCTTTTTTTTCCTGGTTTTTCGAGACAGGGTTTCTCTGTGTAGCCTTGGCTGTCCTAGAACTCACTCTGTAGACCAGGCTGGCCTCGAACTCAGAAATCCGCCTGCCTCTGCCTCCCAAGTGCTGGGATTAAAGGCGTGCGCCACCACCGCCTGGCGCCTGTCAATTTCTTGCGATAACCTTTGGCCCTTCCCTACTCATTAGCTTTCCACACAGAGGAGGCATGGCAGCTGAAACTCTAGAACAGGAACGAGGTCTCAGCAGTTCTCACCTCAGCACCCCCAGGACAGTTGGATAAGACATGTGTTGTCCTCTGTGTCATTTACAGAATGGGGATAAGAATGCATGTTTATCACAGAGTTGGGCGCATTAAATCAGTTAATACATAACGCACTGAGAACACAGAGTAACTCTAGAACTCATTTATTATCTAGTTTCAACAGATTTTTACCAAACGTTTCACTTTTTTTAGGCCAAGCTTCCTCTATGCATCTGTGCTGCCCTAGTCCCTTCAATCCTAGAGCACCGACCCTGTTCTTCACAGGTAGGGCCCACACTCTCCTGTAGGTCCTGAGAGCTAGCCAGCCCTTTTATCTCCACAGTTTGCTTCTCTTTGTATTTCCTTCAGTGGACAATCTTCAAGAATCTCACTTTCAAAATACACCCATATCTCTCAAGGGAGGATAACTTAGTCTTGTTCAGCAAACACACAGCTGCCACATGGAGCAGCCAGTAAGCTAACCCTCAACATTAGCTTTGTTTGAGATGGCTTCAGAAAAAGGAGAAAGCCCAAAGCAGCAGTATTTTGAGAATTCGGAAATGACAGGTGTGTTTAGAAAGCAAACACTCTGCTTTCCTCAGCAAACAGTTAACTCCCACCACCTCCTACCTCCCCCTGAGCTCCGTAAGGCTCATCACCTCCATTCATGCCATTCATGCCTTTCTTCCTTTAGCTGGTTGTGATCTTTAATGAACTTTTATTTCTGAAAAGGCATTTACTACTATTTTTAATTTACACTATGTTATTTAAATGCCTATTTTCATCTCTTTTATAAACAAAGCTCCTTGGGGGAAAGATCTGAAATTTAATCATCTTCCAAAATATCTGATGTGGAAAATACTATTCATGTTGTTTATGTGTATGTATGTCAAAGTATGTGTGCCATGATGCATGGTGGTGGTCAAAGGACGACTTGCAGAAATTGGTTTTCTTTTACCATCACGAGGGCTCAGAGCACAAAGTAAGGTTAGCAGGCTTCTTAGAAAGTATTTCCCTGCTGATCCATCCTGTCAAGCTGATAATACTACACTTTAAGGCCTTGAGTTAGGTATTGTGACCTGTTTAGCACAAATGATGCATGTAATAGTGCCGTAACCATTAAGTCTACTTCTCTTCTTTATTTCCTGTCCTGGTTTAGGTAGCACAGGCTGTCCTTGAACTCAAAGCAAAGCAATCCTCCTACCTCAGCCTTTTATTGTATACTTTTAACTTAGGGTCCAAGTCATTGGTTGTTCTTTTTGTAGGACAAAGTACTGTGAGAACCAAGTACCCAAAGACCATTTGTAGCAAACACTTAACATTGAGGCACATTAAAATCAGATTCTTGAAGCTCCACCCCAGAGAATCTGTAGGTTAGTCTTTAAGCTTGGAGTTTTATCTACTTAGTCCTCAAGAGATTCTGGGCAAGGAGCCCTTTTCGAGAAACACCAAATTCCTAAGAATCCAACGAGTCATTTTAGGACTTCTGGTTAATTTCAAGAGTCTTAAAAATTGGTGATGATTCTATTTTTCACAAGCCAAACAACTTACTTTCAAAATATGAAGGGGGAAAAAGTCAAGGGTAAGGCAAGGGCCAAGGCCACTGCTAACTAGCACAGAGTTGTACAATGGTACTACAGGAGAAAA
>JADRCD010226249.1:0-17159 GCA_019843815.1 Montemys delectorum
CTTTCCCTTGCCTTGTTGGTTCCTCTCTACCTTCTTAAAGATCTCATAGGTGAATGTGGTGGTGCACACCTCTGAGCCTAGCATTGAGGAGACAGGTAGGTCTCCGTGGCTTTGGGTTAAATACGGATAAAGCTCTGATTACAAGTTTGATGTTACAGAAACTCGAAAGCATTTTAAAAAATGGGCTTAAAGGGAAACCAAATAAAAGTCAGACTAAGACCATGGTAGAATTCTAAGTATGATGAACAGCTAAGCTATAGACTCCTGTAGTACCAGATAATTAGAAGAAGAAAAATCCCCGGGGTTGGGCGGTGGGTGCGAGGAAACCCTGCTTTAAAGTTCCAGGCTTAAGAAAGAATTTTACATCGGGTAAAGACACCCGAGGAGGAGAGAGAAGAGGGTGCTGTTGATGTTGCATTGGAAACCCTTTGGGGGTAGGAAGTTTTTAATTTAGGTGGCTGACTCCAGGTTTTCTCCCCAGTTTTTTCTGTGGCTGCCCAGATGGGTTATGTAATTAGCCTTTCTGGGGCTGGCCGTGGGCTGAAGACCTAATTGAGTCTCTGGACTTACAAGCAGGGTTAGAGTTGGTGCAGCTTTCTGCCCTGCAGGTAGAAGCCCTTTGATGGACCTGCCTCTTTGAAAGGTACCTATAACAACTGGCAGTGACATTATTTGGGCAAAGCAGGGTGTAGTAATTGAGGAGTCAGTCCTTTTTAGCATATGACAATCTCTAAAATAGAGAAGACACCAAAAGCCACACGTACAGTTTAAATGAGCCTGTATTGTGCATTATAAATATGCACCGGATGCCAAGTAGAAAACACCGGAACACTCTCTCAGGATGCTGTTAGGGCCAAGCAGAATCTCATTAGGGACAGCTTCAAAGATCAGTTCCTCGTGTCCATAAAAACAAGTGTAAATTATCTGGTGCGCGCCTGCTGTTAGTGGCTGTGGTGTTGCATTATGCATGATTCGAGATTGCACAGAGGAGGTGGGGCTGCGTGGAGTTCCACAATAGATGCGGGATTTCTCCACTTTTTTTTTTTTTTATTGCTGAGTCTACACTTCGGAAATTTATTGGTGTGTTCCAGCTAATGGATGATGCCGTATATAACTGGTATCTACATCTCTGATGAATTGGAGTCAGTTCAGAGAGGCGAGATAAGGTCGGAACTGTTTGTATGAACCACCAATCTACTCAGGTTTATGTGTCTTGTTTACTTGCATGTGGAACTGGATGGGGAGGGCACAGGAAAGTGGTCCTTGGATGTAGAATTCAGTGACCTTGTTTCAGTCATGTGCTATTTCTCCTTCTCCGTCTCTCCGTCTGCTATTTTAAAAGTGTGAGTGTTCGGGATTTAAGAAAAGTGTAGTTTAGTTCTACATAAAAGGTGTAATAAATAGTTTTGGAATAGATTGTGAAGTCTAGAAATATATTCTCAACCCTTATTGCTTGAGGAGTTCAAGAAGCACTAGAATGTAGTATTGGGGAACATGGATTGTAGACGATTGTAGATCTGGTCTGTCAGAGTAAGAATGTGGTAGAGTTCTAAGTACGGGCAGCTAAACTATAGTACTAGAGTATCAGAAAAGGAGAAAAATCCCCAGGAAATAAAAAAAAAAAAAAAGAAAATATTAAATGTCTAAGTGCTCCCCAGAAAATGGAGTGACTTATGACCACAGGATTTTTGTTTTTGTTTTTGTTTTGTTATTAAACTCAGTTATTCTTTATGTATTGATCCGTTGTATGAGATTTGGTGCAGTTAGCTCTTCAGTTTTCTTACTTGTAAGTGGAGGAGACAATTGTTACATTTCTCAAGAGGCAAGGGACATGTAAAGGAGCTGATTTATCTATCATACCCACATTTCCTGGGCTGTAATACATCTCGGGGAAGTGTGTCTTCATTTTGGATGTGATCACTGTGAGCTTGTTAGGAGGTAGCAGGCATTCTAGTGTGGCCAGGGCTGTAGAGGTGTGCAGCGCCTGCCTTTACAAGCCTGTGTGCTTGGAGTGTGCGTGTACTCCTTCTCACAGAGGGCTAACACCCTCAGGGAACACTAACCTTGGAGACAGGCAGGGGAAACCACAGATATGTAAAACATATTTTTGTGACCCCTGTGATATGGAGAGAGAACTATGAGATTCTGGGGAATGCTAAAGAAATAGAGAGAGAGGCTGCTTTCCTTTCTCTTGGTTGAAGACAGTGTGTACCGCAGCAGAAGCAAAACAAAAGCAACCCTCACCCTCTGCCCTCTGCCCCCTCCCCCCCCCCAAAAAAAAAACCCTACATGATAGAAAGAGCAAGAGCTCGCTTTACTTTGTGTCACGTGACTTAATCCAACAATCATTCTAGCACCAGCTACTTTGGGTTTTGAATTCACAGCTTGGCAAAATTCTCCATTGATAATCCTAGGTATGAACAATTCCCTTTCTAGGGTAGAAGTTCTTTGAGGACAGGATAAAGGTTGGCTCATTTTGAATCCTGCTGTGCTCCTGAACCCCTCATTATTAAGTGCATCCCCCACCCCTCACTGAAGTCTTCAGTAGCTCTTCCTCCAGCGAGTCTCCTCTGCTGAGAGATGCTGCCCGCGTCAGCAAGCTCACTTTCACATTCTCTCTTCCTTACCTTGCTT
Organism: Montemys delectorum; assembly: GCA_019843815.1. Taxonomy (NCBI): domain Eukaryota; kingdom Metazoa; phylum Chordata; class Mammalia; order Rodentia; family Muridae; genus Montemys; species Montemys delectorum. The sequence continues at coordinate 2,635 of JADRCD010226249.1, forward strand.
GCTTCCTCCTTAGAGTTTTCCCTCCCATTTCCCATCACTTGCTCATCAAAGTGTTAAGGAAGGCTTATTGGCACCTCTCCTATGGCACGTGAAGTAATGATTGGGTACTCTGGGATTCTGGGGCATGAAGTAATGATTGGGCACTCTGGGAATCTACAGTCCTCTGATACTTGTTTTTTTTTTTTTTTTTTTTTTTGAATATGAGAAAGAGGAATAGTTTGACTCCATGTAGGGGTAATAGTGAGTGTCACAGCTGACCAGTTGATAAGTACTTATTGAAAGTAGCATGCCGAGCAAAGACTATGGCTTTTTTGTTTATCTCTCCCCTGTGTGTAGGACAGCGCCTACGACACTAATAAACTGTTATTGATACATGAGTGGGTATAGCAGGCAGAATAACATAAACCCCTAAACCACCTAGTTCACAATTGTCAGTTATGAAGACAATCAAATATACCATAACTAACGTGAGCTAAAGTCATCATACATGATTAATAACGTAATAGTCAGGTTAGGATGGACACATACACACTACACACATATACATGTATGCTCACTATGAGGGAAACATGAGTAGAGAAGCTTACCTGTAGCTTATTAACAGCTCAGAGAAGTGGAGGCAGCCACAGAGGTTTGCTGGGTTTCAGTATAGTATGCTCCTTTATGACTCTTAATGGGCTTTCGATCCCTGGAGAACCCACACTTAGAGGCAGACAATATATGCTGACTGAGTCAGAGAATCAAGGGAGAGTTTCTTTAAGGAATATCTGAAATAAACCTTTTAAGGGGATTGGACTTGACTCTCCTAAATGGCCTTTCGGTGTTATTTCCAAAGTTTTCCCTGCAGACATGGAACAGGACCGTTAAGAGGGTCTCAAGTCTGATTCTTCTCCTAACCCTGAAGGAAGGTAGGCTCCCTACAAGGGGTGTCATGTGATGGAAAACTGTTTTTTAAAAAGCCATTTTTTTTTTTACACTGGCAGAGCGTGCCTTGATTTCATTTCAGAACATTCCCCCCTCTTCTTGCCACTCTGTGCCCCATTCTCCCTCTCAAGCCTGGCAGAATCTTCTGGCCCAGTAGGTTTTATAAACCACTGCCGTTTCTTACACTGAGCTTCCCCACACTTGGACGGCGATTGCATTTTTGCTATGATGTGGGAGTTGAGAAGTGTGCAGCCATATGCCATGGGCTTGGATGATGGCTTACATTCCAAAGAAGTTAGATGCTTTCTGGCCCACTGCTTGTACTATGTGGAACTGAGCAAACCTTTGTGTTTCTAGGTCTTTCTATTTGTAGATATGGAGCTTGAAGGTTCACTATGTCAACCCAGTATATTTTATAAAGTTCACTTTGCGTATAGTTTTGAGACCTGTGTAAGGTGGCATAGTCAAGATCCAGAGTAAGTTGAAAGGACCTCCTCTATTGAGACATTCCCAGAAGTTATTGTTTGAAGTGATGTCTCTAGCCAGAAAGAACTGGTATCGTGGTTCGGAAAATTACTTCTATCCGTAGCTGGTGTTGGCATCTCTTATAGATCATCGAAGTGTGTCACCCTTATCAGGGCTTGAAAAACCCTGTGGCCACAGCCATCCCAGAGAACTCAGTCCCTTCTCTGGGGAGCATTTTTAGACACATGCAATTTCCTTCTTGGAAAACGCATTGTGGCAGGTGGGAAGCATCACATGAAACTTTTTCATGTTACAACTACAGCTGGGCCCAGGTTGGCTTGGCAGTGGTGTTCTTTGCCTGGGATGCTACAGGTCTAGCTGTCAGTCAGTCCTGAGCCAGATGCCTAGGATGTAGGTGTTGTGGCTGGTAGCTGGTAGCTGGGCCTCTGTTTGCTGGCTGAGGGTGGAGAGAGTGTGTGTGTGTGTGTGTGTGTGTGTGTGTGTGTGTGTGTGTGAGAGAGAGAGAGAGAGAGAGAGATCCAATAGTATCTGTTCTGTCTTTAAGACCTGATCATCACAGGAAATGGGAGATTTCTTCCAGCTCTGGTGCTCTTCTGGGAAGGCCAGAGATGGCATGTGGTGGTGACTTCCACATGTAGTTGAAATAGTTAAACATCACATTCAGTTTGTCGAATTTTATAATAGAAAAATTATCAAAGCTCTCCGGTTGGGGTGATGGTTGAAATAATATCCCTGGGGTGCTCAAGATCCAACTTACTAGACACAATTCTTAAAATATCCCCTCTGAGACAGTTAACTATTGAGTATATATTTGTCACCCCTGTCTTTACTTCAGTGTAGAAATTAGACATTATAATTGTCTCTATACAAATATTTGTGTGCGTACACATGCACACTCACCCAGAGAAATGAAGGGTTCATTCGGACACACACGTAAGTGTTTACTGAACAAATGCGTTTGACCACCTTAAAAAATAAAATAAAATAAGCATAGGCCAGTGTCTGCATTTGGCTTGAACACCTCAGCCAGCGATCACTCACATAGTTGACCTTGGTTTTTATTGAGGGCACTGGGGAGCCACATTATCAAGCACATTGAGCCAACCCCGATTCACCTTACCATCATTTTTCTTTCTGCACAGCCGAAAGAAAGGTCCTCAGCCAGATTGTTTTCTTTTTGCTCCTCACTGGGTGGTAGTGGTAGGAGGGAAACATGATTTTTGCATGACTATGGGTCCGCTCTATAAATACGCAAATTCGGGCCTTTGTTTTAAATGTAATCAGCGAGATTGCATTTGCATTGCTTGTAAGTGAATCGCATAAGTGAAATTACTTTGCCTGCATCTCATTTGGTATCATAAAATGTTATGGGATACAGGCTGTTTTTCTCCAGCTAAAGTGTCTCGAGCTAGTATTAGGGTGCTGGCTCTCATTTTCCTTCGTGACCACATTTGTTGTGTTCTTCAGGGCCATGCCTGTATTTTCATTTATGTCGGTTAGGAGAGAAATTCTGTATCGAGTCCTCTAGAATGAGCTGAGATATTGGTTCAGTAGGGGGTAAATGGGAGTTTTAAGACTATCTCATGTCGTGTAGCAAGTGATTGCTAATCACTTTCTGTCTAGTGACAACTGCTTACTAAGACTAAATGCCAGTCACTGTTGGTTGGGACTATAAAGCAATTTGAAGCTCTTCAGGCAGTTGGCTACAGAAAGTAGTTTACATGATTAAAAAAAGAAATCCAACTTAAGTCAATTGCTGTGTTTTTAGTGAACACTTTGAAATACACGTCTTGGTTGTTTAAAAGATATCCTTAAGGCCTGTGACTCAGAAGGCATTGTGAGCTTTCCTCACATTTCTCCTTGAAAAAAAAATTAACACAACAATTAATAGGTATTGTCCTTAAAAATCCCAATATGAAATGAGCACGTCTTTCCTTTCTCTTCTTTCTCTTTCCCTCTCCTTCTCTTTTAAGATGCAGTTTATTATATAAACACTCCAGGTTGGCTTCGAACTCATGTTCCTCTTGTCTCAGTTCTGAAAGTGCTGACTTCACTGGCTTGTCCCCCCACATTCTTTGAAGGTCTTGTAATCCTTATAGTTTTAAGGTAGGAGTCAACTGAAGGCAAGGCGTGAGATTGCTTAGGTAATCTGTTTAGCTATGGTTACTCACAGACCCTCTCTATTAGCGACATGATTGATAAAACTGGAGATGCTCCACAGCTGAGCATGCCGACTGCTCAAAGGTAAGGCCGTTACAGTGAGACCACAGCAGAGCACAGAACCTTGGGGCGAAGACCACTTTGGGTTTTGAAGAAGTGTTGAAAACATACTTGATGTAGGTCAAACAGTAGAGAGAACTAGAAAAAGTCCACTGGGATGATTGAAAACTATATCTTTAGAATAAGGTGGTTTTTATTTAGTTGACTATTTTTCCTGTCAGAAGAGAAGACTTGATCTGACATGAAGAGAAAAGGAGCTTTCACCTTCAGTTATTCTCAGCAGGACTTAGAAGGGGATTCAGTTTCACTCTCTTAAGTCATTAAAAAAAAAAAATCTATCCCTGAGAAATACATTTTATATAGAAGAGGAAGACTGAGTATGGCATCTTTTTAATTAGTAAACTCTTAATTGAAACATGCAAATAGAGAAGTGTGCAAGTTAAATGTGTTCTAGGCAATAAATTCCTACAAAGCAAAAATACTTGTGTGACCTGCATTGGGTGTAGTTTTAAACATCGTTTTGTTTGTTCTTGTTGGTAAGATAATATTATAAGGTCATATAAGATTTTAAATGTTGCTGCTTTCTATTTTTTAAAAAATTTTATTCACAAAAATCATAAAGACTTTTGCTTCAATTGCCAAGTGGCTCAGAAAGGAGATGCATTGAGGTCTCAGTGCTTCCCATGAAGTCCCCCACAGCTGCATCTTCTGGGGTGTAGAGTTACCTGTCTGACTACTGTGACTTTTGTTTCAACCTGTCTCCAAGGTGTACTGTTTCATGTGCAGTCACTTCCTGAGCCTTGCTCCCTCGGATTTGAAGAAAAAAAAAATCTCTGGATAGTGTTTCCAAATTGATGGCTTTCTTGAGTTAAGACATTTCTTTTTAGTCTAACTTTGCAGATATCTTTATTTTATATTACATTCATTATTATTCTCTCATTGAAAAAAATTAACCGTGCTTATCCTGATTCAAATGAGCAGCTGCGCTTTGAAACCAAATCCGTCTCCGGGCTATAATTGGCCTAGTGACGGAGACCAGGTTTGCTCACTCCACAAAGAATTGCATCTGACTGTGAAGCATTCTTACACTTCTTCCTCTATTTTTTCCCCTCAAAATTTGGAGTCTTCCCAAGCTATGAAATAAAAAGAAAGAAAAAAGGAAGGAAGGAGGGAGAGAAAGGGAGAGGAATTAAAAAAAGAAAAGACAAAGAAGGGGGCCCACAGCAGTTTTTGAATACCTGGGAGCAAAGTACCCACTCTTCCCTGTGACTTCAGAGTTGATGGTTTGAGACGGAGGCAGGGTGAAGAGTCAGGGAGAAGGAGGCAGTGCTCTTTACCCCAGGGATCTAGTTGAAGCCTTAAAGAAACCAACAAAGTAGCAAGATTTGCAGTGCAGTCAACAATTGTTTAAGGTCCTGGTCTCTTTCCAGCCTTAAACCTGCAATTTTTTAGGATCTCACCAGAAACCTTGCATACAGAAAGAAAGCATGTACTACCTTGTGCAGCCCTATGACTGCTAGTCGCACTATATCAGATTATAATTCTATCCAAGGCATCCCAGTGGTCAAAAGCCACCTCACTGGTCAAAAGAAAGGGATAAGAAGGAGGGGAAAGGGTTCTGACATTTCACTTGAGAGTCACCAACATGGTGTATATGACTGATGCTTAGCAGTTATTTTTCACTGGCCCTTGGGGAGCCAGTACCCACACTTGAGTATGTTTTCCCCTACTTTTTCTTTAAGAAGCCTACATTCAACTCTGCTGTATCATTACTGACATTCTCCTTGTAAATGCCATCAATCCCCATATGACTTGAATTGAGCTCCTGAAAAGTCTAGGGGCATTCTTCCAGCTGCAAAGAGAGGCAGTGTGCAATTGTGTCTCTGTCACATCACAACGGACCAGGTGACTCCCATAAGCCTGTTGACTAGACACACTCTTTTACCACAGAGCCAGATTATTCTCCTTTTAGAAGTAAATTTACCAGAATCAGTGAAATAGTCAGCAAAGTATGTCCCACACATGCCTGTGCTTGTGTCTGAGCCTGTATGCTTGTGTTTCTTCTGTTGCTTGTGTTATCCCTCCTGCGGTACTCACAAAGCTGAGAGAGCAGAAACCAATGCTGTGAGAGAGAACGGGTTTGTGGGCACGTAGTCTGTCTCCACGTGTCTCAGCCCCAGAGAGCATCTTCCCACATGCCCATTCAAACTGCTCTGCTCCTGGCAAAGTCCTCACAGCTCCAGTTCAGTGTGTGTGCCTAAGGAATAATTCTTAGGTTCTCACAGGTTACTTTTTCCCTCTGGGCATAGGGGTCTTTAGACTCTCTAGGCTAAATGTCTTGGATTGGATCCATCCAGGAAAGTTTTTTTTTTTTTTAAAGTTTTATTGCATTATAATGAGAAAAGTTATATGATTTCAATTTATCTGAATTTGTTAACATTTAAAAACATATTTTAAGTAAATAGAATTAAATTACATTCTTGTTTTCCTTTTGTACCCCAAATCCTCCCAGAGACCCTCCTTTAGTACCTACAATATCTTTTTTTGCCATGTTCTTTAAAATTTATAAAATATTATAACAATAAAAATGAGTATTATAAAAGTTGTTTGATATAAAACAACAATCAATTTAACAGTCTTATATAGATGCTTGTCTATGACAACACTGAAAATACATACGTTTTTCTCAATATAAATTTTAAATAACTCCAAACGTATTAACTGTATATTTCAAAATAATACATCACTATTAATATTTTCTTAAATGAACATAAATATATAAAGTGTTTTTGTCTGTTTGCTTTATATTTAGTAGAGCTTAAAATCTTGGCTCTTACTGTGGTAACTTGATACAAGAGTTACAAACATCAAGCAAAGCGTTCAGTCTTATTCTTTGTTCTCTTACAAAACCCCTCCCAATTTAATTGTCTACATTTCTTTTGGATATATAAATACTTTTAAAATATGTAAGCTGTTCTGAAAACCATAGTATAGTGTAAAAACATGAAATAAACAATACTACTAATAGAGAGACTGAGATAATAGAAGTAAGATCTCAAGACCATTATGTTGTACACAGCAAGACATTGTCACAAACAAACAAGCTAAAAGTGTCTATGGATTGTATAATATTGGACCTATTTCTCCAATTACCAAATTAGAGAGACCATTAGATGACAGTCAATAAATTTTTAATTCCTCATATTTTGGGATTTCAATCGATTAGGATATGTTGGTAATATCAATTTTCATATTAAGATATTAAGAAAAAGTAATTGTTACTTCCTGTTGTTTTTGTTGTAAGAGGTAGAATTATGTTTGTGTGGATTTGTTGAAAGATTACTTTTTTGCTTCTTCTAGGGTGTAGTTTTGTTCTTTATGTTGATATTTTCCATCTATTATCCTTTGTAGGGCTGGATTTGTGGAAAGATATTGTGTAAGTTTTGTTTTGTCATGGAATATCTTGTTTTCTCCATCTATGGTAATTGAGAGTTTTGCTGGGTTTTTGTGTTGACATTTGTGTTCTTGTAGGGTCTGTATGACATCTGCCCAGGATCTTCTAGCTTTCATAGTCTTTGGTGAGAAGTCTGGTGTAATTCTGATAAGCCTGCCTTTGTATGTTACTTGACCTTTTTCCCTTACTGCTTTTTCCCTTACTGCTTTTAAAATTCTACCTTTGTTTAGTGCATTTGGTGTTTTGATTATTATGTGACGGGAGGAATTTCTTTTCTGGTCCAGTCTATTTGGAGTTCTCTAGGCTTCTTGTATGTTCATGGGCATCTTTTTCTTTAGGTTAGGGAAGTTTTCTTCTATAATTTTGTTGAAGATATTTACTGGCCCATTACATTGGGAGTCTTCACTCTCTTTTATACCTATTATCCTTAGGTTTGGTCTTCTCATTGCATCCTGGATTTCCTGGATGTTTTGGGTTAGGAGCTTTTTGCTTTTTGCATTTTCTTTGACTGCTGTGTCAATGTTTTCTATGGTGTCTTCTACCCCTGAGATTCTCTCTTCTATCTCTTGTATTCTGTTGGTGATGCTTGCATCTACGACTCCTGATTTCTTTCCTAGGTTTTCTATCTCCAGAGTTGTCTCTCTTTCTGATTTCTTTATTGTTTCTATTTCCATTTTTAGATTCTGGATTGTTTTACTCATTTCCTGCACCTGTTTGATTGTGTTTTCCTGTACTTCTTTTAGGGATTTTTGTTTCCTCTTGAAGGGCTTCTAGCTGTTTACCTGTGTGTTCTCCTGTATTTCTTTGAGGTTGCTATTTATGTCTTTCTTAAAGTCCTGTATCATCATCATAAGAAGTGATTTTATATCTGAATCTTGCTTTTCTGGTGTGATGGTGTGTCCAGAACTTGCAATGGTAGAGTATTGGATTCTGATGATGCCAAGTAACCTTGGTTTGTATTGCTTATATTCTTACACTTGCCCCACATCATCTGGTTAGCTCTACTGTTACCTGCCCTTGCTAAATCTGTCCTTTCTGTAATCCTGATTGTGTCAGAACTCCTCAGAGTCAAGCTGTCTCTGTGATTCTGTGATTCTGGGATCGTGTGATTCTGGGATATTGTGACCCTGGGCTTGTTAGAGCACCTGGGAGTGGAGCTTCCTCTGGGTGTTTTGGGAATGACTGCAGAGTTTGCACCCAAGGTCTGCTCAGGGCACTGGCTGGCCCAGACACACTGGAAGCAACCTGAGCCACTGGGCTGGTGGTGTTCCTGTGTGCTTGGTCCTGCTTGCCCCAGTTACTCCCAGTATTGGGACAGATGTGTCCTCCTCTTCAGGAAAGTCTTTAATGTGCATATTGCCATAGCAATTTTCCAGTTGCTCACAAAGGTATTGGACTGAGGACTGGAAAGCTGATCTAAAAGTTGACCCCAATGATCCTTTATAAATGCTAAATAGGGTCTATTAACTAAGAGATATAGATAATTGCATATTTTGCTGTTAAGAGCACCAAGCCAATGATTTGAAATGCTCACTGGCAGGTTATTTAATGAGTACTAATTTCTTTAAACTAAACCAAATCAAAAAACCCAACAACAACAACAGCAACAACAAAAAACACCCAGGAAACTAACCACCAAAGTATACTATCTGGCTGTGTGTATTGTACCCCATAATAACTAGAAAACAGCATTTCCAAATGAACACGAATTATAGCACTGTTTAGAATATAGCACTGATAATAATTTATCTTGACTTAGTAGCTACTTTGGGCTATCATCAGGCATGAATAAATAAAAATACCCATGCCATTCTAAATGGATATTTGATTTTTATATTATTCAAATTGTGTTGTCTCCAAGAAAAACATTGTAATCAACACCTCTAGATAAGTTAGACAAGTTCAAAAAACTTACCCTAGCCTTGTAAGCAGGATGTCCTATGCAACAATGTAACTATTCCAGTTTTGATAGGCATTTGCTTGTTTTCTGTGGTGCTTCTTTTATGCATTCAGTCACTGAAATATTTATTGAATTCCTGATATGTTGCTAGGTGAACAAAATTGCAAGTCTGGAACTTTTTAACACATGGAAATGAAAATCTCCTAAATTCACATGGGCAGAGTTCTTCAATGCACTGCCCATAGAGCATTTGTGAGAGTCTTCGTACACAGTTCAGTGTAGCCTAGAGTCTAGAATTAAAGCCTACTATTTCGGTTGTGTTCTTTTTTCTCATATTATTGTTTTCTGCTAGTTAAACACGGCCTCTTCTCTTGCTCATTTGGATGCTCATTCATATATTAAGCTTTTTGAACTACTGGGATGTACACAGTCCAAGTTAGACCAAAGAAACAGCTAAATAGAGGCCAACCAATTGAGAGAAAGTAAACCCTGTAGAGATTGTGATGACGATGGTGGTGGTGATGGTGATGTTGAAATCTCCACCCCTTTTTGTGCTTAGCCATGTGCTAGTTATCCTAATAAAGTCATATATTATCTTAATTTTCCCAACCTAGCTGGTGGCTTCTTTGTGTAGTCAAGAAAACAAAGCAAAGTGGGGCTGTCAAGAGTGACCTGGATGCATAGTTTTTCAGTTTGTTGGAAGTTTGTTGACTCTGTGGGTTATGGGTTCTAGTCTCTCAGGAAGTCCTGTCCTTTCCATAGATTAACAATGTGGATTTTGACTGTTTTCTTTTCCAAAGTGAAGCTCATGGTAAACCATGTGCAACTGAGTCACAAAGAATCAGGAAGGAATGTAATCCAGACTCAAAAGCAGAATTTTGGAATGACTCCACTGATTGAGGCTCTGGAGAAATGAGTGATCTAGGATCACCTCTTCTCTATGAAGCACAAGTATGGAGGAGGGACTCCGTGTGAGGATGTCCAGAGAAAAGCACATCGAATGTAGAGTCCAGTGGCTTAGTCCTCAATTCCCTCACCTGTAAATGAGGCCAATATTGGCCAGAGCTAGTGGTCTCCAAGTCTCCTTGCAATTTCCAGCATTCTAACCTAGCAGGTCAAAGTTACGTAGATTTCTGTACATGTGTTGCCAGACTTTGGGGAGCTGCAGGCTTGGATGAGAATATAGCACAGAAGCTCCCATGCGTACACCACGCTCCTAGGTCATGGGTTAGAGAGGGGCCACTTCAGCTGTTTAGTCACCTAAACTCCCAAACTGACTTTAAGAAAAATCAAAAGGATAAGCTCTTTCCCAACCTTGAAATATTCTTGGGGACCCGTGAAAGGAATTTCTCAAGGGTCATGCTGATTCAGAGGCATGAAAGATATGAAGACCAGCCTGGCCTTCAACAGGTTAGAATAAGGAAGTCGAGATTCTGTAAGAGCGTGTTGGATATTTTTGGTTCAATTCATAAATACATATTTATCACAAAACTATGAACACTGGCTCAAGCAACTGGGAACTTCGAGGATCAGTATTTCTGTTGACTCACTTCTAATTACAACATCTGACTCCCATTTTGTTCACTGTAAAAGGTGGACTAGGTCTCCCAAGCCTGCTTCCTGGTTCTAGAACTCTGAATTGGTTTGTTTGGCTTCTATAGTTTGCATTGGGTTTGGAACAGTTGGGTTCTCACAAGGGTATATAGGTCATGGGTGTAACTAGTCTGAGAAATAGTTTCCATGGGGAAAATGAAAAAAAAAAAAGCCCACCGTGTACAAGACAACTCACACCTGAGTCAGAACAAGTAGCCGTGTGGAGTAGGGAGTGGGGGGTGATGACTCTGCTGTCATAGAATTGGCATCCTGGAAATGGCAGGAGAGGCAGGTCGGTGGAAAATGGTCTTGCTGTGGAATCCTGGAGATTGTTTCCCTTGGGGGATTCTGTGCACTGCCATCTTGAAAGGAGATGAAGTCAGGTGGAGCCGTGGAGCTCCGTGCTACTAACTGAGGTCAGAGAGGCTAGCATATGGCATCAGTACTAAATGCCACAAATGCAGGGAATCTTCAAACTCCAGGAAGCGGAGTATATATATCCAGGTTCTCTAGAGAATCAGAACCAATAGAATGAATATTTACTGCAAAGAAGTATTAGGCTGGCTTATGTGATATGGGGTAGGTAGCCCAAAATGGCTGTCTGCACACTTGGAAAACGTGAAAACCCCAGAGCTTGTCAGTCAATGAGAACGGATCCCTCAGCAGTCCCAGAATGGCACTGGGAGGCCTGTAGGGATCTTGGAGGGCCACTGGTCCGCAGTCCACATCGGAAGTCTGAAGAAGCTGGGAGTCTCATGTCAGCAAAGGCTGGCAGACGAGCAATAGGGTAGATGTGCAGGCACCAGCAAAAGATGAAAATGGACAACCTCTGCTTGTCCCTTGTTCCTCTTCATATCTAGTTGCTGTCAGAAGATGGAAAGTGGCTTCTTCAGTTAATCCTTCCTGGAAATACCCTCACAGACCATGCCAGAGGTACAATCAAGTGACAGAATTAACAATAACACTGTACAGTAGGTAGCGGGATTCATGGGGACATGCTGGAGCGATAGGGCAGAAGCTTTAAAATCTGAGCCTTTTCTTAAAGGAACAAGGCAAGGAGCACCTGACTGTGGTCTCTGGATTTGAGACTGTCATCTCTGGATTTGAGACTGTCGTCTTACGGCTTAGTAACCAACGCTGAAACCCCTTTCCTAAACTGAAGTGAGGCAAACAGGGAGAGGGGTTGGAGTGGTTCATCACCTCACTGAGGCTTGGAGTAGGTCTCTTTTGAATGCCCATCTACTGTCCAATTCAATTCAGGAGCCTGGCCTTGAACTGAGCTGAATGGTCAGCCTGCCACCGTTTTCGATAGAGGATTGGCACAGGGTTGGCAGTGAAGGCTCTGCAGTTGGGATGTTCACAGACTGCAGAGAAGGTTCTAAATTGGGTGTTCTAAATTGAGGCCATCTCAGGATAATTTGGGAAGGGTGTGCCTTTCTCCCTCATTTCTCATCACCTTCAAAAAAAAATCAAACAGAAGCCCTAGTCTTAATTGCTTAATTTCTAAGCCCTTGATGCTACGTTTAGGGTCGTTTGCTTTCCTAGATTTCCTGCGGTTTGACTGAGCTGACAGCTTCCTTGTGGTGTAAGGCTTTTCTTATTGTCTCCACTAATACTGAAAAGCCTTGTTCTTTATCATGCACCTGTTTGAAGTCCCACATGGGGCTTGGCTTCTAGATGTTATATTTAAGACCTGAAGAACTTTTCAAAGTGGCCGTTTAAGCCTCCAGTCATGAGGCTTGAATCAGAGTTGCCCCTGCTCTTCTGCGACAGGGCCCATTCTTTTCCATTAGATTATTCTTTGAACTTGACGCCTTTAGTTCTGGGTTCTCTCACTCTGGTGTCTTCAAGAACAATAAAGATCTTTTGGAATTTCAGGGGCTGTGCCTGGAAATTTAAAACTGCTGTCTTCTCTTTTGCTAAACCTGTAATTGCTTAAAGCAGGAATCCATGAACATTTGCTTGTTTTAATGGTGGGAAATACTGATGGAGCTTACCGTTCATTCTGTTCTCCACAGTGGTGAGTGGAAAGCTTTGGCCTTGAATGATGGTGGCGCCTGATAACACCAGTACTGAGTGATCCCTGGTGATGGTGTTTGCTGTCATCAGCCTAGTGTACTATAAAATAAACAATTTCACTTTCCTTTTCTCTACCTAGCTCTTGTTCTTCTGTTCTCTTTTAACCCATGAAAGAAAATAAAATGGATGTGCTACATTAGATAAAACATAGATTTTTATGGTGCATTTTGGTGGCCAGTGGTGTTGAATGGTGACGGAACAGTGACTTCAGACATAAACTGAGCAGAGGAAGAGGAGAAAAGAAGCCATTCACATCTGGACTCCAGTTTGCACTGAACTTGGGCTGCAAAGGTGGGAGGTGTTTATGATTCTGCCTGTTCCCACTGTGGGTGGCCAGAGCGGCCAAGAGCATGGTTTTATTTATCTTGGAGGAGTAGCTATGATTGTTGACCAGAACTACTGGCATTTGGAACTCACATATCGATGAATGCATGGTCTGTTGGCATTTCAAGAATATGGCTAAGGTATTTCTCACCCCAGGACAGAAGTTACATAGCTGGTTCCCCCAGTGGCCTGGCTCAGGACCATGGGCATCTCCCATCAGGGTTTTATACAGAGAATTGTGTAGCTTGACAGCTTAAAGGCTTTTGGCGGGGGAGTTCAATAGAGAGACGGGGTTAAGAAAAAAATTTGACAAAACGAGTGTGTATAATATTCTGCTGCCAGTGCCAATGTTTACAAGGAGCTGTTGGGGACATTCAACATGCTGATGTTATAATGATTGAAGTGGAACAGGAAAAAAATACACACAAAAAGAAGAAAACCTAGAATATAACATTTTGAACACATAATGATCCCAATTATGTTTAAAAAGAAAATCACAGAAGAAAGAGGAAATGGAAAGATACCAAAATGTTACTAGTAGCTATTTCTGGGATAAAGAAATTTGAGTCCTTCTTTCTTTGCCATATATATATATATATATATATATATATATATATTCTTAATTTTACAAAATTTCTCCCTAACTTTAGTAAGGCTGCATTTTTATAGAGAAGCAAAGCTTTAAAAAATAGTAAAACATAACTTCTCATATTTTGGGGAAAACTCTCCTGTGGTGTGTGTGTGTGTGTGTGTGTGTGTGTGTGTGAAGTAACACCTATTTGACTATTTGACAGGAGCATGATGGAGCCCTGGAAGACATGACAGTTTTAATAGTACCGGCTGAGTAAGGAATGTCAGGGTCACCGACAGGGTGGATAAAGTTGGATCTGACTGAAGGAACATGATGTCCCCCAGTGAGGGCATGGGTGCCTTGTCCTTCTGTTTATATCAAGACTGTATGTGGAGCAATTCATCAAGGAGAGTGTTCAGAATCCATCACCCTGCTTAAATTAGGGCAATCCGAGGCAGAAATAGCAGAGAGACAATCATAGTGTAATTAGTGGTCCTCTGCTTTGTGCCTAGTGGCTTTCCACCACCTCTTGTCAGTATCCTGAGGAAGCTAGTATTTTTACTTAAATGCAGTTTCAAAACTGGAGTAGGCTTAGTTCTTGCCTGCCTCTCAAAGGTTGTCAGTTTGTGCTTTTTGAATTTAAATCTGTACCCCTTTGCCTCCAGAACCTCCTGTGCTCATGAAGTTTTCTCAGGAGTCTAGTAAAATTCACGCAGGAATTTATATTAAGCCATTTGCTTTTCTTTCAAATGAAATAAGAGATGGAAGCCAATAACATTTGGACCAGTAAAAACACCTGACAGAGGAGAGAAGTTTTTAGTTTTTAAAGTATTTTCCTTTTGGTATTATCAAAGTTGTTAAAACGAGAATTTCAGAAGTTTATTAGGCACTTACAAGTAACTTATTTGAAATCTGAAGAAAACTTGTATTTCTCCCACCGAGCATTGGGTTGCTTGGTGAACTGCCAAAGAGGC
>JADRCD010226250.1:0-10689 GCA_019843815.1 Montemys delectorum
AAAAAAAAAAAGTTGCAATGAAGATGTTTGTACCTTTGCACACATACAAGCAAGTCTCTGCGGAGTAAAGACACTGGAAAAATCTCTTCTGGGTCAAAGGGTTCACAAGACTCAAATATCCACGGTAAATGTGCCTGCGGGAAAGTACGCCGCAGACTTTCGTTTTTATTGAGTGCTTCCTTTGAAACTCGGTTTTCAGAGATTAGCCAGGGACCACAGAGGAGGACTGACCCCGTGGATGGTGGGAAAGAGAGTCTAGGGGCTCCAGATGCCAGTGAGGTGGCCCCAGCCTGGCGGGCTCTCATCCCTGGAGGCCGTGCCTTCATGTGGAACACAGACAGCACCGCTGAGCTGGGGAGAGAGGTTGAAAGTATAGAGATAAATGCTAACCTCCAATGTAAACACTGCCGAGGGCTGGACGCTCTCTGAATGCGTCATAATCCCTGACCCTGAGAGGGGATGCGATAGCTGAGGAGGCTGGAGCTGGCCAGAGGAAAGGGAGATTGCATGAAGATGGGAAGACACGCGGGCCAGGAAAAGCCATCCTTCAGGAGCTTGACAGCCCTGGGAGCCGACACAGAGACTTAGTGAATGGGACTAAAGGTTGAAGCCAGGGCTACACATGGGCTGAGGGACCCCTCCTCGTGGGTCAGAGGAAAGACCCATCTGGGGCCTGTCCACGGCAGTACATAAGCCAGAAGTTGGCCAACCGATGATATGTTTTCTTTGAGATAGAGTCTCAAATATCCCAAGCTGGCCTAGGACTCACTGTATACCCCAGGATAACCTTGAATTCTTGATCTCCCTGCTACCACCTCCAGAGGGCCAGGGTTATAGGCAACTATCTTTGTCCTGGTTTATGTGGTGATGGGCATTGAACCCAGGGCTCTTGAATGCCAGGCAGGCTCTCTACTGACTGAGCCACACCCTCAACCTACATTTCTTCCAATGGCAGTTTGATCCCGTGACCTTGACCTTGACCTTGGCTAAAGCAAGTCCACTTCCCTATATGCACCTCTTGGTTTCTGTTCATCCTGATGGGATCAGAAGAGAGCGGGGCCACATCTCTAAGACAGTGGGGAGGGCAGAGGAAGTTGCAGCAGGCAGCTAGGCTCAAGCAGAGGTAGATTCACTTTCATCCTGGGTGACCCTTCCTGAGCCTCCACCCTTACAGGAGTATAAAGATGGTGGCGGCGGCCTCAGAAGAACAAACTGCCAGGCTCGGTATATGGAATGTATTCTCAGTAAGCACTGTGAGCTGCGAGCTGTGAGCTGCGACTCCCCTGGATAGAATGGGCTGCTGGGATGCTAGCTTTCCAAAGGCCCTGCCTGCTTACCCTCCAGGACACCAGCTTCTAGGCAAGGGCAGGACCAGCAGCAGTATGCAGACACCCCAGACAACGCTGACGTGTTTAGGGTGCCTCCAGATCATTCTGTCCGTCTGTCTCTACTCCGTCTTTCAGGTCGTTACCATCTGCATGACTTCCCATCTGAAGCTCTGAATATTGTGAGTTCATCAGACATTCCTACTGGTACAGTTTGAATCTGGGCTGTACCCCAGAGGGCGACATGGTGAAGGCTTGGTGGCTGATCTGGGGCACTTGTGGGAGACGATAGGATCTTTAGGGGAAGGGCCTGATGGGAGGAAATTAAGGCATTGCATGCATGTTTCTGTGGGGATACTGGGACCCTGAACTCTTCCTTGTCTCTCTCTGCTTCCTGACCACCATGAGGTGAACAAGCCAGTTCTGCTGTTAGCACACACCCTGAGCAACGTCACCAAACAAAACTGTGGTCAAGCAAAGCCTTTTCTCTGAATAAGGTGTTTATGTTGGGTGTTTCATCACGGTGATAAGAAAAGTACTGATCTATCGTTGGTACTGCATCTAGCTTCCTACCCAGAGAGTCTGTGAGCTAAGTAGCCAGTCATTGGGGGTATGTGGGGGGAAGCAGCATGGCATCCAGCAAGGGGGAGCTGGGGTATGAGCTGATGTGGTTCTAATTCCCAAAACACAGCTTGGTCCAGCACCTCTTACCCCTTGCTGTTGTGGTGGAACAACGTAAATGTCCCTCATGTCTGCTCCAAGCGGTGTTGGGAAGTCAGGTCATTTGCCAGGGGTTGCAATGAGGGATGGGAAACCTTCCAGGGAAGATGCTGTCTCCTCCTCCTGCTCTCTTTCCTCCTCCATCACGCAATAGCCTTCTCCCCTCAGCCTTGTCAGGACATGGTCCTCAGTCATGTTTATAATGTAGCATGGATGCCGACAGCAAGAAATATCATAAATAATACAGGTGATAAAGCTGGCCAGACCAGTCAGTTTAGAACAAACCCCAGACGTGATGTAAGTCATGGAGCCAAAGCTGGCCTTCAACTTAGGCTCATTCTCCCTTGGCCTCCCAAAGGCTGAGAATATAGGTTAGCATGGCAATGCCCAGCTTAAAGGTCCCCAAGGTCTACATGGTAAAATGAGGACCCCAGCATGGCTCTGTTGGGAAATGTTAGAACTTTTGAGAGGTGGGACTTGGTGGGGTGTCTTCTGGTCAGGCGCTAGGGACAGTTTGTTTTTTGTTTTGATTTTTGAGACAGTGTCTCACGAGGTAAGGCCAAGATGACCTTGGATTTACAGAGACCCACCTGGTGCTGCCTCCTGGGTGCTGGGATTAAAGGCGTGTGGCCCCTGGAGGGCCAGGGTGTGCCCAATCACTTTGTTTCTTTTACTTCAGCAGTATGTCTACCATGATGCATTGCTTCACCACAGGTTCCCAAACAGCTCTGGGCCCTTAGACACCGTGAGCCAGAATGAACATTGTCACCTTTTAACATGAGTATTTTAGGTATTTGTTACAGTTATGGGATGTTAACCCAGGCACTGTCTGAGAACAGGGTACTATAACTAACCCTGTTGTCAACAACAGTAATTGGGTAAGAACTGTCCATCCATGATTGTATGAGAATTCTCCATTACAAATGACAGAAAACCTCAGACTGAGGCTCTAAAGATAATTGATTGGCTGCATGCAATGCATTTCTGTGTGCATGCATGTGCATGCATTTGTGCATGTGTGTGTGTGTGTGTGTGTGTGTGTGTGTGTGTGTGTGTGTGAATGTGGAGGCCGGAGGTTGTCAAGATCAGGTGTTTTCCTTGATCCCCTCAGTTTTGAGATGGATCTCTCACTGAACCTGGAGCTAGACTGACTAGCTAGTGGATCTTCCTGTCTACAAGTCCTCAGTCCTAGGTTTACACACTGCCATTGTGGCAACTGCCTTGCCTTTCTTTCTTCCTTCTTTTCTTTCTTTCCTTCTTTCTTTCTTTCTTTCTTTCTTTCTTTCTTTCTTTCTTTCTTTCTTTCTTCCTTCCTTCCTTCCTCTCTCTCTCTTTCTCTCTCTTTCTTTCTTTCTCTCTTTCTTTCTTTTTCTCTTTTTTCTTTTTTTACCTTCCTTCCTTCCTTCCTAGTTTCTTTCTTAATATGAATGTTGGGGATTGGAACTTAAGTCTCCCATATTACCCAGCACACACATGACAAACTTTGGCTACCTCCCAGTCCTCAAATACTCTTTTAAGCACTAGTGTCCCTCAGGGTTGGGCACAGCTTGGAATTTCTTCCTTTGAAGTGGCCAGCTGGCATTTAGGGATGTGCCATGCAAAACGCTACCACCTTAATTTCCAGGCTCAAGGTAGGTATGGAGGAACCAAGAAGACTTGGGAGACACCTCCCACCTGAGGACAACAGGTGCTATACTTACTTGGGATCAAGTAGATTGTGGTTTGCTCTCTACCCCTGAAATTTCTATTCTTTGCCTCTCCACCACCGCCACCTTAGCTTATATAGCTTTTACGTATATGAGTGCTTAAGCCTGTGTGTGTGTGTGTGTGTGTGTGTGTGTGTGTGTGTTCACCATTTGTATGCCTGGTGCCTGTGGAAGCCTGAAGAAGCCATTGGATGCCCTGGGACTGGCGTTAGAGATAATTATGAGCTGTCATTTGGGTGAGAGCAGAGCCAGGGACCTCTGGAGGAGCAGCTAGTGCTCCTAACCAATGAGCAACCCCTCTAGCCATCTCTATTCTCTGCTTGTCTTTTATGTCTTAGCTCTTCCATATTCGAGTCTCTGAATCCCCCACTGCTGATCACTTGTAACATGTGCTATGGGCTTAGCCAGCTCCACAGCTGGCAGCAAGTATCTCATGTGCCTTTCGGTTGTGACAGCCCTGCTAAGAGGTGAGGTCAGAGGAGCCACCTGCACCCCGAATCCCGCAGTCTCCGGTGTTTGCTCAGCCTGGTGCCCACTGGCTGGCCCTCTTCTTGTGGCTGTGGCTGGTAGCCTGGGAGGGAAGAAAGTGGGGTAAACCACTCACCCCCATGGCTGCCTTCTGAGGCCAGCCAGCTCACCGGGCCATTAAGCAGGCAAGCCACAGCAGCAATAAAATTAATTTCCTTTCCTAATATATACAAGACTTTCTTCAGGAGACTTACGGAGCGATTTGATCAAAGTGTGTAACTGGTATTCTTGTGCTATCACTTTCAGCCCCTTAATGCCCTCCTGTCAAAACAAAATCCTGAAGAAAGGCTTTGAGTGGAGTCACATGGGCATAATGGGTTTCTAAAAGAGAGTCCTAAGCACTCGCTAACATATACAGAGCCGACTATTAGATGGCGGGTGCATTGTCCTTATATTTTAATGTAAACATACTTATATTAGGCGGGTGCTTCATCCCTCCTCAGACACAGAGGGGCAGGGTGGGTGGGGGAGGGGGACGGCTTCAGTGGGACTGTCAGCCAGGGAGGAGTCTGTTGAACAGAGACGCAGAGGGAGGGAGGAGGGAGGCGGAGGAGACCTATCTGGATATTCCTGATGACAAGAATGCCTGGCTCCTGGATGATACTTTGAACTTGTTCCCCCCCCCCCCAGGAGTTTCCCACTTTGTCCGCTCTGCCCTGGAGACAACCTCTGTGAGCAGGACTGGGAAGAAGGAGAGGGGCCCATTTACTTGGGTGGGTAAACTGAGGATTAGAGGAAGGTTTCGGTGTCCTGGCAGGGACCGGATGCACAGCTGAGATGGGGAAAGGAGAGGTAAACGAAGGTGTTCATTATATCTGATCAGAAACTGCAGATAGGGTTGCATGTCTGCAATTCCAGAATTCAAGAGGCAGAGAAAGAAATGGAGTGTTCAGGTTTATCTCTCTGGCTACACAGAAAGCCTGCCATAAACAAACAAACAAACAAACAAACAACTAAATAAAACCCTGGGGTTAAGTCAGGAGAAACCCAAATCTTTGTTACCTTGAAACTTGAGTGGGCAGAGTGACAAGGGTTTCCAGAACTTTCTGAGAATGAATATTGAAGGTAGTCAAAACCTAGCATGGACACTTTGACACAGGTTCCCAGGACACGCAGGGCGAGGACAGACAAAGGGGAGGTAGGAGATTTTTCCAGCCCACATTTAAAGGATGACAGATAGTCTCTGCTCAACAGACTCCTCCCTGGTTGCCAGTCCCACTGCAGCCAGAGGCAGGAGCCAGGAGGAGAGATGAGCTTCTAGGTGTGTGCTATTCCAGGCATCCGACGGCAGGGCTTGGAACAGGACTGAGGTTGAAAACTCTGCCTGTATTTTACACACACACACACACACACACACACACACACACACACACACACACCATCCCTGTACCTTACCTTGAGGTCTGTCTCCTGGGAGGGACCATATTTTAGTTGAGCCATTGCAGATAAGAGGCTGGGTGCTTGAAGCCTGGGTAAGAATAGACTGACAGCTGGTGATTCATCTCTGCTCTTCCCAGCCAGCTGATAAAGCATGGCTCAGCCTTCCCCCAACTCAAGAGTCCCCATTAACCCGGGAGGTGCCACAGTCCCCTACCTAGTATACTTACCAAGTATGTACATGGGTTTCCCATGCCAAGTGGACCTTTGTTTAATCCTGTATGGAATCTGCATGTGTAGGTGGAGGTGGGGCATGGGCAAGCACCATTGAGGGGCAGGATGGAGTAGTGGTTAGGAGCCTCCAGCTTCAAATCCCAGCCATGCCTCCGCCCATGTGTGGGGCCTTATAAAGTCATTTGGAGGATCACCTTTCCATCCATGTGACGACAAAATATCTGAGAGAAATAGCTAAAGAGGGGGAAAGTTTTCCTTTAGCTTTGGGTTCCAGAGGTGTTTCTCCCTGAATGCCAAGACCTGTTGCTTTCAGGGTGGCGGCAAGGCATGCCTAAAGCACGTGGGAGAAGAAACTGCTCAACACACACACACACACACACACACACACACACACACACACAGAGAGAGAGAGAGAGAGAGAGAGAGAGAGAGAGAGAGAGAGCACAGAAGGACAGACACACAAAGACAAGAGACACATACAGAGACAGGGACACATTCAGAGAGATAGAGAGCAGACACCCACACACACAGAAAGGGGGACAAGTCCCTTTCTAGGTCATATCCCCAGTGTACTGACTTCCTTCCACTGGGTCCTACTTTCTAAAGGTCCGAAGGCCTCTAATAGAGCTCAAGCTGAGGACCCAGCCTCTGACTCACAAAGACTGAAAAAGGAGAATCATGATTTAGAAACCAGCCTGGGTTATAGAATGAGACCCTGGTGTAAAAAAATAAATAAACAAATAAGCAAAGCCATGACATCTGGTCTTGTTAGGCCTCAGTTTCCCCACCCAGAAGTGGGGAAGATCATAGCGTCTGCCTCAGGGATCTTATAGAAGAAGAACACAGTCCTTCAGAGGTTTCTGACATCAGCTCCTGTTGAGCTCAATAAGCGGCCAATCTCTCTCTCTCTCTCTCTCTCTCTCTCTCTCTCTCTCTCTCTCACACACACACACACACACACACACACACACACACACACACACACACTTGCGCTCTCTCTCTCTCTCAGACAGGATTTCTCTCTGTAGCTCTGGCTATCTATCCTGGAGCTTGCTCTGTAGATCAGGCTGGCCTCAAACTCAGAGATCTGCCTGCGTCTACCTCCCAAGTGCTGGGATAAATGTGAGCACCATCACTTCTGGACTTAAACCACTTTCTCGGGGGAGGCTTGGAGGCCAGTATGGGGCCAAGGCTGATTTAGAATGGCTCAGCACCAGAGTCAGCTGCTTGAGTCAGGACTTTAACGAACAGTGGTTAAACGCAGCCACTGTTGGAAATTAAAACTGGAAGCTGTGTCTAAGGGTTTACCACTGGGATCTCACCACTCGGGAGACTGAGATGGGCAGACCATGAGTTTGAGGTCTACCTGGACCATAGAGGGAGACACAATCTCATGAGTTCTATAAGTTTACAGTGTCATGCTGGAGGTGAAAAATGATTCGTCAGGATTCAAGGTTTGCTCCGTTCTTAAGGCAGGCATGTCTATCGCGCCTGCGCAGTAATGTCCCAATAATGGTGCTGATTTCCCGCAGCTCCTTGAAATACCACCACAGCAGTATTTACAGCATACATTTATTTGTTTGTTTGTTTGTTTGTTTGTTTTTGTTTTTCGAGACAGGGTTTCTCTGTGTAACCCTGGCTGTCCTGGAACTCATTCTGTAGTCCAGGAATAGCATACATTTGTAACGTGCGGGCAGACAGTGTTTATCAGGGGTCTGTGGTTTCTATTTTTTTCTGTGGGAGACAAACAAATGTTAAGATTTAGTCTCTGTTCTGGCCTAAAACTCACAGTCTTCTCCTTTTGTCTGAGGCTTTTCCCAAGCTTTTTACAGGAAGTTCTGTTTTGTTTTGTTTTGAGACAGGGTTTCTCTGTGTAATCCTCGCTGTCCTAGAACTCACTCTGTAGACCATGCTGGCCTCGAACGCAAGAGATCCGCCTGCCTCAGCCTCAAGAGGGCTGGGATTAAAGGCATATGCCACCCCGTCCTGCTTTGTAGGAAAAGTCTTATTCCCTATGCCCTGGGCCCTCTGCTCTGGGGGCTGGGCAGCAGTAGGGACTTGGAGACGGTGTAGGAAGCCTGGCTCAGTCTTCCTGCCTGGGGAGGCCGTTTGTTTTGTTTCTGCTTTCCAAGTGGCAGCTAGCTTGTGAGTTCATGCTTAGCCTCGGGGACTTCAAAGTCATGGGCAAAGACATCTTTGGCTTAGAGGGCAGGAGTTTAGAATCCAGGGCAGAAGGCAAAGCTTGAGGCAAGGAAGACGCTGGCCTCTGGGCACTGCCAGCGCCCTCTGAGCACCAGTTTGCCCCCCACTTTGGGTAAATTCCTCGCCTCACCAGGTGATAAGCGTGGCTCCGTCTCTGAATTTTCTCATCCTGCTGACAGTTTTAAACCAATAGATTTATGAACTTTTAAGTAATAGAAATATTTAAGGCAGACTAGTCTGTCTTATCTGTTAAGACAGGGACACTCCTTTCAGGGATGGGGGAGGGGTAAGCTCATAAAAAGGAATGAGGTTAGTGATTACTCAGCTTGTGGGGTGGTGTGGGGGGCTCCTGCTGCCCAAGATGCCTTCCTTCCTGCCCAGGCGCTGGCCTGGCTCTCCCGCCTTCCAGTTCATTTTGGGTGTTTTCCCCAGTGGGTTTTTATTCTTCTTGGGTCAGTTGGAATCCACCCGCCTAGATTACCTCCATCACTCCAGAGAACACAATGAGGGTGAAGGGATGATGAGGAGGAGTAGGGAAGGAGGAGGAGGAGGGGCAAGGGAGGAGGAGGGGAGGGAGAAGAGGAGGAGGAGGACGGCAGCTAGCATGTATTGAGCACCTACTGTATGACCAGCATCTTAGTCTTTCATTTAATTATCTGGAAAAGCCCAAGGGATAGGCAAGTGGGCTCAGAGAGTGAGGGACCTAGCTTCTGTGAGGGCCTGAGGCTTGGTTAACTAAGGAATCTTTCTCATGGAAAACTGATGGCAGCATCTTAGGACTCACTAATACTACCTTCCAGGTTCCTTCCCCGAGTCTCAAAGGAGCGCCATCCAGCAAGGCACCTGTAAGTTTGAGGTTTATGATATTTATTTTTTACAAAGGAAGAAACGGTCCCAAAAGTAACTTGTTCAAGGCTAGATGGTTTCCAGATGGCAGCAGGGGGATTTGAACTCAGGTCTGCTGTCAGCACTCCTGCTCTCAGCTCCTCGACCACCGGTCCCTCCTGCCATTAGCTCCTGGCACTCTAGCAGCTGTGTGGACTCTTGCTGTCCAGCCTTTTCTGGAGATGCTGTTTTTCTTGTCTGATATGTCTAAATGCTCTGTTGTCCTCTACCAAACCCCATTTCTGTCTGGGAAACCCCCCAGGTCCCTCTCCACCTCCCTCATCACATCCATCTCTATGCCTCCCCCCAATAATTCTGTCACTCAGATGTCCCCAAGAGTCACAATCCAGGTGTCTGTGTCCATGTAACCTTGACCATGTTGTGGTTGTGACACACGGGGGAGTGAGTGACACACACACACACACACAGAGGCATGCTGTCACATGACTGAGGTATACACGGAGTTCTGTGTCTCTTGTTTCCTCTCTCCCACAGCCCACTACTGGATTTCCTTTGTCCCCTTTTCACTGTTTCCTGAGTACTTCGAAGAGGGAAGATACTGCTCATCCCTGGGGACTCTGATGCCATCGACAGCCACTCTACTGTCAAGAACATCGATATGGCCAATACTGTGGGGCCTAGTAAGGGGTGGGGGAAAGCTTCCCAGAGGAGGTGCCATCCAGATGAGCTGCTGAAGGTGGGTAGGAGGCAGCTTAGGCAATGGGAAAGCATTGCAGACCAACAGACAGAGAGCATAGTGCCCACTGCAGTTTGTGATACCCCAGAACCTTTGCACTGGCTGTCTCTGCCACCTAGAACCACTTTTTTCCCAGGCAAACTAGACTGTGGTGGAACCAGAGGCAAGGCTGGGAGGAGAGCCAGCCTGGCTGACTCTGAAGCTTGCCTTCCTGGACCTCTGTCTTAGCTAGAGAGAGGCTAAAAGAGCATCATCTTAGACACCAAACATACCATCATGACTTGCTGCTTGGGCACTTTCTACACTACCTTTGGCTCCCTCTGCTCCAGAATGTATAGCCTCGGGCAAGTTGCTGGTCTTTCTGCACCTTGATCGGGTCAGTGATGGGACCCTGTCAGAGCTGATAAGAGGCTTAGTATCTTCTCCATACATGAAGTGGAGATCCCAGCAGGGTGCATGCCAAAGAAGAGCCTGCAGGTACACCAGCTGCTGGGACACGGGGCTTGAATCCACAAGCCATACTATAGACCATCTTCTACCTCCCTGTCCCTCAGTGTGCGCACATACACACACTCACACACATGTGCCCACTCATATGCACACAATGCATATACATGCATGTATAATACACTCATGCATGCATACACACAGAGATGCAGATACATACATATACATACGCACACATGCAGATGTGCACATATATACAAGCATACACATTCCCACTCATATGCACACACATGCAGAAACACACACTCATGCACACACACTTATGCATGCATACACAGATACATACATACCCACTCATGCATGCACATACACAAACACACATACACACACTCATGCAAACACACTTACACTTATGCATGCACACACAGACACACACACATATGCCTACTCATGCACACACACACACATACTCATGTATACATGTACACACATACATTATGCACACACATTCACACACATGCATACATGCACACATACAGAAATACACAAACATAGTCATGCATGCACA
>JADRCD010226250.1:10699-23808 GCA_019843815.1 Montemys delectorum
CACACACATGCATGCACACACAGATACACACATATATACATGCACACCCATGCCCACTCACATACAAACACACGCATGCACACACTCATGTATACAGGCACATACATGCATGCATACACACACACACACATGCACACACTCATGCATACAGGCACATGCATGCATACATACACACACATGCACACATATACTTACACCCCTTCTAGTTTCTGGTAGGGAGAGGCCTGTAGAATACACATTTTAGAAAGCAGGGTGAATGTAACTTAGGATTCCCATGATCAGTACCTACCATGTGGGTTGAGGAGATAACGGCTGCCAGGCACCCCAATGTTTCATTATCTACTGCAAATGTGTTCCCCATTACCACCGTCCTCTGAGTGTAAGAACACTGTCGGCATTTCAGCAGGGCTCCCGACCCTGCAGTGCTGTGTGATATATGGGCTTTCTGCCTCGCCTTGGCTGCTTGCTTGCTTAGAGTACTTTATTCCCTGCCTGGCCCAGGCTTGAGGCACTTGATGCTGGTGGAATAACTGGAAACCTCAGAGCTGGAGGTGACTTCCAGGGAAAAGGAGGCAGGAGGCGTCACAGACTATGTTGCTGGAGGGACAGCCAGCTTGTATTTCTGTCTCCAGCTTTGGTTATATTCATCCATATGTGTTGTCAGTGTTTCTTGTTGTTTTGTCACCAAATGCTTATTGACACTGAGGTGGATAGATCCAAAGGCAGTCACGGTGATTCCTAGACCCCTGTGTTCAGGCCCTGTATGATGCCCTTCCCTCGAGGATCTCTGCAGCCTATGCTTTACATTTGGTCAGTATGAAGGCATTTTGTGGATTTAGTTGTGAGATTGAGCTTTGAATTAACGAAAATGAAGATTATGGAAGATGCGGTTTAGCTCAGTGGTAGCACACTTATTTCACGTGTAGGTTTAGCCCCTGGCTTCCACCCCCAGTATAAAGAAGAAAGGAGAAAGAAAAAAAGGAAGGAGGGGAAGGGGACAAGGAAAGGAGGGTGGGGAGAAGAGATTGTCCTTTCATGGGCCCGTGGAACCAAGTGAAGGGCTCTGAACTGGGGCCTTCCCTCCTTGAGGTCAGGAGCCCAGTCCTACTGATCTGAAAGCAGGAGCTGGCCCCAGGAATGCCAGCATCTTCATAAGACACGCAGAAGAAGAAAATAAGTCCTACCCTAGGAATGAACCTGGAGCCGAATCTACGCCAGCCACGTCTCCAAGAGGAAAATTCAACCCAGAAATCCAGAGAACATAAAGTCAGTTTGGCTGTGCTCAGCTTTCTGAGCTAAGGAAATCGAGGGATCAGAAACGTGTATTGTCAATAAAGTTCTAAAAAACGCGACAAACTCTTTCTAACAATTAGAAAACTAAGATGAGCATCTACTATACACAGAAACTCTTACTCAGCAACTCGCGCACTCGCGTACGCAGGCGTGCACTCACGTTTGTTCATATGCGCATGATAGAACAGCTCAACTCGGATGCTTCATCCACAGCACATGCGCAGTAAAGGTAGTGCTGAGCGGAGCCCTGAACCATCCTGGGTGACCTGGAGAAAGTGAGGAGAGTTCACTGTGCCTCAGTTTCTCCGATGAGGCATGGGGATGGGAACCTGCCTGTGGGGGCCTGCTGAGTGGTCATGCTACATCGCCAGGTGACAATGAGACGGAGTTAGTAGTGGGCTAAAGCTCAGTGGTCAGATGCTGGCCCTGGAAGCATGGGGCCTCGCGGTTCTCTCCAGCACTGCAGTTTTTCTGTGTCCCCGGGAATATGATATCTGCACCGTCTGTTCTCAGCTGAATCATGAGACGGCTTCCCCATACCGCTCATTAGGTGTGGCCTTCTTCCTTGGTAATGCACACTCCCGTGCACCGGCCGTTTCTCCGTCCCACCTGCAGAGACAGTGGCCACACAGATAAGGTTTAGATCAAACACATGGTAGAAAATGGCTGA
Source organism: Montemys delectorum (assembly GCA_019843815.1). NCBI lineage: Eukaryota > Metazoa > Chordata > Mammalia > Rodentia > Muridae > Montemys > Montemys delectorum. Next base: position 12,663 of record JADRCD010226250.1, read on the forward strand.
GAGAAGGAATAGTTACTTTTAATGGAAAGGGGCACAATAAAATAAGATATCATTACATTTGAATTTCAAACAAAACAAAATAAAAGTTATATAAGTTCCAAGGGCTGAGGCTGAAAGTCAGAAGCAGAATGATTACCTTGTATGAGTGGGTCCCTGAGCCCATCCCCAGTACTTAAAATAACTTTTTCCCCACCCTTGGGTTAGGATCCCCTAACAATGTGTGTACAGATATGGGGTAGTTGAGCCTAGACCCCGGGGGTAGAAATGAGACCTGAGACTCCAGTACAGATTCTCAGCAGAGGGGGAAAAAGATCTTACATTTCATCTGGCTGTATTGGAAATATTCAAGAATACAGCACCCAGTTGGTGCTTCATAAATCACTTGCTGAGGGAATGGAGAGATAGCTCAGTAAAGTGAATGCCTTGTATGTACAGGGACCTGAGTTCCATCCCCAGAAGGTGTATGAGAAAATCCGGATGTGGTGCTGGCTTTGGGTGTGAGGAGATGGGTGGACACTTGGGGCTGGCTGGTTGACCAGCCTAGCCTAATTGTTGAGGCCCAGGTCCCAGTGAGAGCCTCTCTCTCCCCTAAAAATACTGGAGAGGATAGTGTCCTGAGAAGTGACATCAGAAGCTGACCTTTGACCTCCATGCACAGGTACTCACACCTGTGTGCACACACACCAAAATAAAGCAATAAATTTTATTGAAACATTTAACGAATAAGTTATCCCAGGTCCTTACTGGTTTCCTGTGAGGCACCCAAACTTTACTTTCTTTCTCACGTGAAGGACAGGTTATCAACGGTGACAGAAAGGGAGGCCAAGAAAGAATAAGTGGCTTGTCCAAAGGTGTGAGGCAGAGAGGCAGCCAGGATTTGAACCTGGTGCCTCCATCCCCTGCATTTAGCTTGAATCCCGGCCCCCTGCCCCCTGCCCCTCCCACATACACATACAATGCCGGGAGATAGTGACTAAAGTGCAAAGGGCCAGTCATGGTCACTGACACAGCACAGCCAAGCAGATGCTATCTGTGCTGCTATTGTCATGGCTCGTGTTCCCAGTTCAGATTTGAAAGCTTCTGTGAGGTCCTGAGAGCACTTTAAAGAGGGGTAAAAAATGGGAAAGGGGGGTTGGGGGGAGAACTGTGGTCATGAGGATTCTGTGAGCGCGCATGCGCAAGCTTAGTGACGTCATGTGTTCTCGTTGGCTAGCCTGCATGATGTTGTGGTCTGGTAACACCCTATGATCTAGCCTCTCACAGTGTGCTCACAACCCAGCCCAGGCGAGGCCGTGCTGATTGATGTGACCCTATAAAGAGCCAGCTGGACCACACGAGCCGGGTGAAGCTTAATAAGGGCATTTTGAAGCTGATAAGAGCCAGAGCTGCTCGTTAAGATTCCGGGGGCTGCGGATTCCTCTGTGCAGTACTTCGTCTTCTTCATCATCTTCTCTCCGTCTTAAGTGCAGCAGATAAAGCTCGCTGAGCGTCCGGAGGGTGACACAAGAGAGCAAATGCAGGAGCCTTTGATTTTTAAAGGACTACATTAAAAGGCGCTTGTGACATTAAAGGGTCCCAGGTTCCAGCTAGGATCAAGGGCAGATGGCTGAGCGGCCTCCTTGACTGGGTTATAGAAATGTATTTGGGACAAGAGGTGGCAGTAGTTCTGGGCTGGCATTCAGAGGCCCAGTGTGGCTCTGTCATCCCCAAATAGACAGTGGATATGTCTTCAGTGACTTCAGGCCTCAGTTTCCCTGGTTTCAAGCTGCGGGTTAGGGGGAGGGGGAGTAAGATTTAGAGCAGTCTCACTTCTTCGTGGACCATTCACTCCCACTGGGAGCATCTTGAGCATCACTTGAGCCTAGGATGGGTCAGTGACAGTGAAGACGACGCTGGCCCTGTGTGAGCAGCCAGGCAGGCTATGGTCCAGGATGCCACAAGAACCCCATTTCATTCTTTAACTCCAGCAGCTGCCACTTCCAATTGAGGACACCTTCTTCAAGTTATCCAGTGTCTACACAACACCTGGTTAAGCCACCTCCTTCGAGAGGGAGACAGAAAACATGGGGAGACAGAGAAAGGGAGACAGAGACAGATGGAGACAGACAGATAAGACCATAGAGGGAGAGAGACAGAGACATAGATAAGACAATAGACGAACAGAGACATACAGAGACAAAAACACAAGAGATAGGAATAGGCATCAAGGTGCCTTTTCTTTTTCTGTTTGAGTTCCTTTGACAATCTAAAGACAAAAGCTACAGACCTGCTCCCAAAGGACACTCAGATATGACTTCTCCAAGATAACCTAATTTTATAGACAAATCCAAGCTATAGCCTCTTAAACTTGTGTTTGTGTGTGTGTGTACAGAGGTCAGCCCTCACCTTTCATATTGCTTTAGGTACCGTCTCTTGCTGTCCCCTGGTGTATATGCCAGGCTAGGTGACCCACAAGTTTCTGGGGGAATCCTCTGGTCTCTATCTCCTGTCTCCCTGTAGGTACACTGGGGTTAAACATGTGCTCAGCGGATGTATTAAGCTTTGTCCAGGTTGTGGGGGTCTGAACTTAAGTCCTCAAGCTTGAACAGCATATGCTTACCCTACTGAGCCTCCCCAGTCCATTAATAACATTTTCTTGAGATAGGGTCTCACTATGCAGTCCAGGCTGGCCTTGAATTTATGATCCTCCTGCCTCCACCTCCTTAAGGCTGAGATTACCAGAATACTACCAGCCATGTTTTGAGAGTTAGCTGCACGGGAAGCATGAGGCTACAGGAGAAGAGTGAGGGGTGTACTCAGGTGCTTATATGAGCATGGCACCCTGTGCTCCAAGTTCATCTAGGATCAGCTTAAATCCAGTCAGGCAGAAGCCCCTCACAGAGATAGCCTTCCCCTGGTGTTACTGAGAGTCTTAAGTGTATTCATTGTATATATGTATATGTTTATATGTGTATGAGTCTGTGTATGTGCCACATGAGTGTTCATGCCCAAGGAGGCCACAAGAGGGCATCAGATCCCCTGGGGGCTGGAGTTACAGAAGTGAGCTACCCGATATGGGATTGGGAATCAAACTCACATCCAATGGAAGAGCGGCAAGCACTCTTAACCACTCTCCCAACTTCAGCCCCAAATTGTTCTTTATTTAGAGCTCAACCCTGCTCCCCTATCTATACTAGGGAATGGAGTCTCCTTGGGTCAGCTCTTCTAGAGAGTCTGCGTGGCTGGGCTTCTTAAACTGTCTGTGTTGGGGCCGGGAGGGAGGTGGAAAGGCTCCCTCTCGGGTAGAGGAGGCTTCTTCTGAGGAGGGGTGGGGATGAGACCTTCTCACCAAGCTCCCTCCTATCAATCTAAGGGACCTCTTTGCCACAGATCAGTGAGCTAAGCCACCTGTTGGATACCATTGCCAGTGCTAAGTCTGTGCAAGCAGCTCTTCAGGTCCTGTGTCCCTCATTTTCTGTCTGTTTTCTTCCCTTAAGTTCTTATTCTAATCAGCAAGCTGTATTCCTTGTCTTCCCATCTCTTATTCTCTGGGTCACCATTTCTGCTGTAACTTTCTGTATCATTCCTTGATCCTTCATGGACATGAACACCCACCTGCTCCCCTTAGATTACACACAGCCACAGCCTTTCCTACTTGCATCTCTTCAGTGTTTTCCCGAGAGATGGATGACAGAGGTTCCCATACACATGCCTAGCTAGTGGGCCAGGAGCAGTGTCTCTTGGGAAAACGTGTGTGTGTGTGTGTGTGTGTGTGTGTGTGTGTGTGTGTGTGTGTATGTGTGTGTAAATGTGTATGTGAGTGTGTGTATGTGTTTGTGTGTAAATGTGTGAGTGTGTGTGTATATGTATGTGTGTGTGAATGTGTATGTGAGTGTGTGTAAATGTGTATGTGAGTGTGTGTGTGTGTGTGTGTGTGTGTGTGTGTGATATTGCTGAGTGCAAGTCTGTATTGCTCTACAATTAGAATTTTTTTCCTTGAGGGTAAAGTCTCTGACCTGAAGATTATATATCTTGCAAAATCATCTTTCTTAACAGGTCAACCCTGATGCACTGTACATGAGGAAATGGCCATTCTAGAACTCAGCTGCCCTCTGGGTGCCTAACAGAGAAGCTAAACCTGAGGTTGGCTGCAGATTCAAGTTCCTGCTCAGATATAACAAACCCACTGGATGGAGGGATTAGATCTCCCTTTACCAGAGCCAAAATGGTTGAAATTGAGAGGCGACATGCAAAGAAAGATGTCTGACAGCCCACGAGAGCAGCGGCACCATCTTCACTGGGAAAGGATCCATTTTCTTGCCCCGAATGGCCACATCTCCAGGGAACCTGCAGGCTTGAGCAGAAGAGGCTCAGATTTCCCACAGATCCATGGCTGGGGTTTCTGGTGCACAACCCCCCTCCAATCCCCCCAATTCACATTGTTTGAATTCACTTACTGAGAGCAAAATCCAACCGAAAGTAAAAAGACACTCAGAGATGCTTATTTTAAAGATCTTCGCAAGGTGTCCTGGACATCAATAGCTCTTAAAACCCACAGCAGCACTTTCATGATTTAAGCGTAGAGGAAGCTGACATATGGATCACATTTTCTTGGAATTCCTCCTAGTTTTAAAAGCGAAAGGTAGACGAGTCAGCGATGTGGCACAGAGCCTGGACTACTTAGAGATGTGCCCTCAAGGCAGAGCACCCTGAACCCCGAGGCTGGGGGATGAGCTTGTCCGGTTTATGTATCTATCAGTGCCGAGAGCAGATCTGGGAGGTCCTTAAGGAGGACTCAGCACCATGGTTCTGAGCTCCGTGAGCCCCTAAAACCGCTGGTTAGAGACTCAGGTTTGAAGCTCCGCCCACCCACTTACACCAAGGGTCTCTTGGTTAGAGCTGGATGTGGTGGCCCAGGCTATAACCCCAGCTACTTGGGAGGATGAGGCAGGAGGATCATCAGTTTGGGACCAGCCGAGACAACTTAGCTGACTCTGTCTCAAACTTGAGAAGTATAAAGAGGTTGGGGGATGCAGCTGATGGTGGAGCAAGCGTGCTAACACCGGCCTAGAGTGTTTCCAGCCCTCAGCTTTGTCCCCAGCACTACACACAAGAAAAACCAACTTTATCAAGACCTCCAAACTCTGTATGTACATCAGGTTTCTTAGCTGCTAGGGTAGGATGCCATGGGCGGAGGTAAGGTTTTTTTTTTTTTTTTTTTTCTTATTTTATTTTATTTATTAGATATTTTCTTTATTTACATTTCAAAAGTTATCCCCCCTTCCTATTTACCCCTCCAAAAACCCCCATCCCCTCCCAACTCACCTACTCTTAATTTTATTTTTGAAGTGTGTGCATGCATGTGTGTGTGTGTGTGTGTGTGTGTGTGTGTATGTGTGTGTTAGCACAAGCCTGGAGTCTTAGCACTGAAGGAAGGGGGATCAGGAATTCAAGATCATTCTCTACCACATAAGTAGTTTGAAGTCAGTCAGGGCTACATGAGACCCCAAGTCAACAAACAAAACACATTTTAAAATGTGTGTGTGTGTGTGTGTGTGTGTGTGTGTGTGTGTGTGTGTTCTAATTTTCTGTGCTTTATCCATCCCCCTAATATACAGGCATACTTCTCATCTAGTGTTCCCCTGGCTTTTCTGCTGTCATATATGGCCATCCCCATCCTGTGATATCCTTCTCTTGACCTGTTTGGTTGGTGACCCACTAGAGGACATAAGGGAGCTCCCACAGGAGCCCTGGACCAGGCCTGACCTAGCCACACCCAGGTTCCCTCCTGGCTTGGTAGGATGTTTGTGGATTTGTCAGGGGCAAAGGAGATGGAGTTTGTGTACATGGGGAAGGAGCGATAAGCCTGTACTTATTTTGGCGTGTGTGTCTGTGTGTTTGTCTGTGTGTCTGTGTGTTTGTCTGTGTGTGTGTGTGAGTCTGTGTGTGTGTGTGTGTGTGTATGTGTGTATGCTCATGCCTGCATCTCCCCTTTCCATTCTACCCTATTCTCTGCCTCCTTTTATCCCTCTCTTACCTTAGACCCACCCTTGATGTGGGTGAATAGAACCCCAGAGCCCAGCACCACAGGAAAACCAGGCACCTGGGCTTGCAGGCTCAAGAGCCCACCAAGAGTTAATCCCTGGGGAACAAGGAGCCGAATGAATCCTGCCTTGCCCAATGTCCTCATCATCATTAGTCACACTGACTGGACAGGAGGCTCCCCACTGGTGCAACTCTTCCTGGCTTCTGTCCTAGCCAGGCAGCCATATTTCATGCTCTGAAAACAGATGACCCCTAGGGTCACAAAAATGAAAGACCCCTTGAATGGGCTGGTCAGGGGCTCCATGGAAATGAAGGGCGAGGAGAAGGTGGTGGGCCAGTGTCCCCAGAAGCAGCCTAGGCTGTGTTTCCTGCCTGCTCATTCTGCTTCCTTAGGCCAGGCAGGGAGACAGGGCTATGGGAGCAGGTCCTTTAGGAAGCAGAAGGCAAGGGTAGGGCTGGGAAGCCTTATTTGCATAGAAACTCCTCACATGATGCCCTGAAGCAGACTGGACCAGACTGGGTCACAATACAGTGAGGATAAGACCAGCTTACCCACTTGGCTTTCAGTTTACCAGGCTATTCCAAATTCTTCACAGTGAGCAGGGAAGAATTAAATGTCATAGTTATAAGAATGTTGTGGGTTTTTTTTTTTCCTTGTACTGGGAAAAAATGAAACACATGGTACCTATAAAAATCCATAAATATTTTCTAAAGAAGAGAACACAAATAAATTGCTTATTTAAAACTATAATTGTTAGGTATGGGTACATACCTTTAATTCCAGGCAGAGAGACAAATGGATCTCTGTGAGTTCAAGACCAGCCTGGTACACAGAGTTTCAGACCAACCAAGGCTACAGAGTGAAAGCCAGTCTACAAAATGAAACAAAACGAAAACAAACAAACAAAAACAGTGGTTAGGGATAGCAAGATGGTTCAGTGAGAAGGCATTTGCAGCTAAATCTGATAACCCGAATTTCTTCCCTAAGTCAGGACCAACTGACCTCCACACAGACGAGGTAAATGAAGAAACAAATGCAAGCAGCCATAATCAAACAACAGTTAAGTCAAGCATGGCGGCGCATGCCTGCAATCCTAGTGCCCGGGCTTCTTCAACAGCAGGGGGATCTGTATGAAGAAAACAAGGGAGCTGCTGCTTTTGCCATGGCAGGGAGTTCCCTGCTCATCGTGGAATGGCCCTGATCAAGAGATCAGACACAAGAGACAAAGCGAAACACGTGCAAGTGGTGAGCTGTGACAGTGGCCAGGCCGGAACGATGCTACGAGATGCAACAGTAAAGGTGAAGGGGTGTGGAGGTGACCTGAGGGACGGTTAGATCCTGTGCTGTTCTGAGCTGATTAGCACAGACTGATGGTGATGTTGACACTGCACTCGGCCACGCCCATCAGATGCAGGCAATCCACTGACACAGACAGGATGCAGTGTGAGCGGCCGCTATTGCTGTCTCAGTCCTAATGCAGCAAGCCAGGCACAGTGCTAGATAGTGTCAGATATGTTGTCTCTCTTGATACCCCTAAAGCTTGACATGGGGGTACTGAATGTAAGGGTCTCATTGGGAGGTGGCCAGGTAATTAGAAGGATGGCCACAAGTAAGAAGAGAGAACAGAGGAGAGAGAGTGGACGGGTGGTCCCCGCACCACCCCACTCAGTGCTTAAGGAGGAGCTGCATAGAAATGTACCTGGAATCTTCTCTCAGAGGAAGGCTGAAGGAAGGAGCTCAGGCAAGGGAGAGAAGGAGGCACCAAGCAGCCTGCCCTCATATACTATGGGTGAACACAGGGACGAGCTAAGGGGTAATGGAGCAAGGGATCCACCACCACCTCATTGGATGTTGGCGGTAAGGCCCTTGTTTCTGCACTCCAAGGTGGTGGCTAAGCAGAGAGCTCACACACCTTGCTAAGAATCCCCAGAGGAATGATGCTGGAGCTCAGGTCTTCCAACCTTTTATAACCTGGACTTTGGAGCACACTCAAGCCTTACCAGAAAATATACCGGACGTTCATCAACCTTCCTCTTCCCTTTCCGCTCACTCTCTTCCTACTCACCCTCTTCCTCTCTTCCTGTTTATCCTCTTCCTTCCTTCCTTCCTTCCTGCTTACCCTCCTCCTCCTCCTCCTTTCCTGGTCACCCTCCTCCTCCCTTCCTCCTCCTCTTCCTCTTCCTCTTCCTCCTCCTTTCCTGGTCACCCTCCTCTTCCCTTCCTGCTCACCCTCCTCCTCTCTCCCTGCTCACCCTCCTCTTCCCTTCCTGCTCATTCTCCTCCTCTCTCCTTGCTCACCCTCCTCCTCTCTCCCTGCTCACCCTCCTCTTTCCTTCCTGCTCACCCTCCTTCTCTCCTGTCATTGTCATCATAATCACTCCAGTCACCTCTGCAGCAGCTCCAGGCAATCCTTGGGTATTCAGTAAGCCCATGGTAAACCAGCAAAGGAAGCTGCACCTCACCAATGAGGAAATTGCCTCTATCATCTGCCCCAGCAGAGGAACCAGGCCAATTGTCCAGGTGCATCCTGAATGCATTCCCTTTGGAATGGTTGGAGTGCACCCCAGTAACCCCAATATCTGGTGGGGTTTGTGGGGGCAGGACCAGGATTACACTTAGTCTGCAGCCCTCCAGGCGGACTGTGGATTTGAACGGAGGTTGCTAGACAGAATCCGGGGATCATGAGATTTGTCTCCCATTGTCTCTAAAACAGAGATGAGCACCTGAAGGAAACTGGTTCGATGGACCCTGAATCCCGAATGCGTTCCATACGGAGCTAGGTAAAGTGAGGCAAAAGGAGAAGGTAGCTTACAGCAAGATCGTGGGCAAAGAGGACCCAGCGACTGCAGACAGTACGGGAGACAGTGTGAAGCTGCCCCAGCTGCGGGCTTGTGCAGCTCGCTCTTATTTATGGTAACACGCATTACAGGAAAATTTTATATAAGGCATTAAAGTGCAAGCAGTTTAAGACACTTGATCAGCCTTCCTCCCCAGCATCCCAGCATCCCCTTCCCCAGTGTTTGAATCTCAGCTGGGTACAGGCTGATAATGATGAAATTACATTGCAAACAGGTGCGGCCTCTTCTGCTCTGGATGGATGCCAGGGCATGTGACTCCTCAGTGGGGGGCATGCGGTTTGCCTGGTTTATGAGGCTGGGGATGGAGGCTGAGGGTACTTCCCTTCCCGGAGTCTCTCCACCCATCAATCCCCTTTATGTAGTTAAGTTAGGCCCTTCTGCATTCTTTGCTTTGGGTCCCCTGTGGGGTATGGATTCCACCATCCTAGTAGGGAGGCATCATTTACCCCGGACAGTAGGACACCACGGAATGAACACACAGGCTGGATATCATCAACAAGGATTCTGCAAACAACAGCCACACATGTGGGCTAGCCTCTGCTACATGTGGGCAGTGCTTAAACTCTTAACTTATAGGAGTAAGTTAAGTGATGGTTCTTAAAGCTACTCCAAACTCCGGCTCTTCAATACCAGCCACTGCCAAATCATTGTTATGGGACTGAGGGCAAATGGCTAAGATGCTCTGGGCCTCAATGTTGTCATCTGTGAAATGGGAATTAAGTAACTTTCTTTCTTCATACAATTGTAAAAATGAGCAAGCTGGATTCATTTAAGAATTACCTAAGCGTTCTCTAGTCACAAGTAAATCATAAAAGTGTTGAAAAGCCAGACACTGAGGTTACCCATGAGGCAAGTGTGTACACAATACTGGTAGTGTCTTAGACCCAAAGGCCATTTGTTGTTAACTAGATAAGATTTACTACTGGGACAAGATCCCAGCCTTGAGTTGTTTGGCTCACACATTTTGTGACCGATGGTTGGATGAACACAGCTGAGGGGATGGCTCTGTGATGGTCTTTGTGCAGTACCCGGCTGCTTGCTCTGCCCAGGCTTAACAATTATATACTTCTTCCCCGAATTTCCCAACAACCCTTTGAGGTAGGTCCGTACTGCTACCCATTTTGCAGATAAGTAACTGAGGCTCACACTATCACTTGTCCCTAGACACGTAATGAACAAGAGACTGAATTTGGTCTCTGAAGTTTGTATTTATCCTTTGCCTGATGATATGCTTTGCAAAATCCTACTCTTCGACCTACCTAAGACCTCCTCCAGCCAAGGAGGAGCCTGGAAGGTCTGGGACCGGCTGAGTGGACATGGGCCTCTCACAGGGATGTTATCCAGTTTTAATTAAGGTTGTTACTGGAGAAACCTGAGACCCAGGGTTCCTCCTGGCCGGGGATTTTCCTCAGTGTGGGTCTTCTGGTTCTTTGCTGATTTCATGGCACACTCTTGTCTACTACATCCAAGGGACAATCCTAGGATGTTCCAGAGCTGGACTCCCAATGACAAGATTTGGGAGTCGGTGGAGACGGAGACCAGAAAACTAACAGAGGCTGAGGGACCTGGACAGAAGCCTCCTTGGCGCCTTCATTAACTGCACTTGTTTGGGGCATGTGTGCCTCTCCCAGGTGCAGGAATTATTGGTCCCCTGGAGCCAGGGCATGACCCAGTTCTGAAGACCTGCCCTACTGTGTCTGGAGACCATCTGGGGTCTGGTTCAAGGAACCCTGGCCAAAGGAACAGAGGAGCTGGAAAAAAGCCCAACCTGGTGACTCCTTTTACTTTGATTTTTGCCTAGATTTTCCCCCCTTCTTTGGCTTTTCAGAACTCTGCACCCTCGTTTGGATGGTACATTGCCCCCTCATTTGGGGCATTCAAGACAGCAACCACCTGGCAGGCAGGCCCATTATAAGTGTGGTCCTGGGGCAGCCAGGCTGCAACCCCTCTTCCATCTGCCCCCCTTGGATCCAGGGGAGTGTGGCTTGTGGGTCAGCCTCATGAAGGGGTTTGGCTATGAGACAGGCAGGAAGGACAGGAACACACAGTCCCTGGGCAGGACCACTACTTGTAACACACAACACAGAGCCAACCTTCCTACTCCTGCGGGCCGTGTGGCATTAATAAACCACTCCAGGGGCATCTATCTTCCATTTTTAGGCCTTTGCCTAAGCCTAGACAAGCCAGGGGACCAGGGAGGAGAGAGGAAGGAAGATGTGTGTGTGTGTGTGTGTGTGTGTGTGTGTGTGTGTGTGTGTGTGTG
>JADRCD010226251.1:0-11112 GCA_019843815.1 Montemys delectorum
AAAAAAAAAATGGTCCAGATCTCCAAAGACTCCTTATACTATTACCAACCCTTTCCTTCAATGTTATGGGAAGGATAACTCCATATGAAAAGGCTGCTAAGGCTTTGCTGACTCTAGAAATGTCAACAGAATTGAAATGGAAACTTAAGGGTTCTTTGGAGAGTCAGTTGTGTTGGATGGTGTTTTGCTGGGGCAAAGACTTGACGAGTATTTTTTGAAGTGGACACGGGACTAAGACAGACTGAAAAAGGAATGTTTCACTGAAGCAGACATAGGAGAAAGGATGTTCTGCTAAAGCAAGACTGTGGGGAACACGTGATGTTTGGAGGGAGTATAAATAGAACTCGATGGACAGTGAAGGAGGCTGAGCTACACTTGCTTATAGAGCTAGTTGTGCAATGCTTGTTGGTCTCCTGTCTTCACTGATCTTGCGTCCCTGAAAGAGGCACAGTGGATAACTTTTGGAGTTCCTTCCTGCTCCTTCCTGTTGAAATGTGCCTAGGCTGAGGCCTGGCTGTCTCTGCTAGGTAGTGTCACCACTGCTGATTTGTGCTTGCTGTCCTGACTCTACCAGACTAGACTGCTGATACATCTGTGAAGTGTTTTCGAGTGGATAGAGCTGATGCCTCCGACCTGTGAACTGAATAGCCAATTTCCATACAACATAGATGGGAGTTGCTCTAAAGAACCATTTATAAATAGGTCCATTTCCTGCCTCTACCCCTGTATCTTTTGTCTTTCACTACCTCTTGTGGGTGGTGGACTAGCAGAAAGGTTAAAGCATTTAAGAACCATTGTTAAAAATAGGTTTTGAAAGAATTAAAGTTATTCAGAGTCAGTCTAGAAGTCTCAGTAGGAATACCTTCCTGATATATCTCATCCTGCAAAAGCCCCAAAGAAGACACAGAGTCATTCAGTTTTGGGAGGATGCTTGTCCCTAGGGCAAACACTGTTTCCACAAAGGGGGGGGGGGTGTACTTTCGATGTGCCAGGTGATATGAGCAGCCCAATGTTGGAGCCAGCATTTTTCACTACAAGGAGTGTGCGCTTCCCAAGAAAAGAGTATTTTTTTCATTGGAAGGTCAACAATTCTAGACAGATGCAGATTTAATATATTATAATTCCATTATAAAATGCACTGTTGGAAGCAGAAGGAAATGCAATAGAAGGAAGTATCGAAGAACAGAATCTTCTCAAGGAGGGGAGTCTGAACTGGAGAGAAAGTGCTGCTTTTCTTCTAAATTACTCAGCTCAGCATTTAAAATTTTTATAAAGCACTGAATTCCTAGATAAAAAAAGACAAGGTTGATTCACTATGGCCTACATCAAACCAAAGTCTTAGCATAATAAATACCTTACATTTTTAGAACACGCCTGGAATTCCGAAAGCAGTTCATATGATTTATGCATGAAGATTGCTCGTATGATTTATGAGAAGCCTACTGCCATTGCTTTTTATGATTCCAGACCCGTCTATAATGACCAATCAATCAAGTGTTATTTTGTGAAGCCTCAATTAGCAGTGAAAATAGTATTCATGGTCCCCCAAATTGCATAGCATTGGTCTTTGTGATTTTATAGCACATATTTCCCACCTACTAAAACTTCAGTTGGGCTGGTATTTTCTGAGTTCTTATTAAACTTCAGTTTATGTGAAATTTCATGATATAGCTAGAAGTATTAAAGAATCCAGCAAACTTAGGTTTCTACAAGGTCATCTTGAAAAAAAAAAGAACAATTTATATGCAGCACAGACTCTTACTTAAATTGCTACCTCAGAAGTATTATAAGAAAAGCAGTAGTGATTCTGGGTTTTATGAACCTTATCAAGGCTAAGAAGACAATAGAAAGTTGGGGATAGGAGGTATGGTTTGTTTTCACAATCATCACTTCTAATACTGACTTCTTGGTACCTGTGTGAACAGGCAATTTATTTCAGTTTCACAAACTTTCTGACTTCAACTGTAATATGGGGATACCATTGGTAGCATCCCCATATTATTGAAAATTTTAATGTCCTTCTAGTTGTAATAAGGTAATTTTTATATAAGGTATAAAATAAAGAAAGAAAAGAAATAACACCTATTGTCATTCCTAGAACACACTAAGTAACACAGAAATTTATGGGCTAGAGTGAATCTTTTATAATCTCTCCAAGGAGACCTTTTAATTCTTTCATTATCTTCCATTATTCTATGTGGAATTCTCCATAATCACAACCAAATAGATTTAATCTTTATCATAAGTTAATTTAAGCATAAGCTATTGCGTTAGAGTCTCTTTATCGTGAATGTAAGCAAGTTCTGAATTAACTACACCTTGATTTCATTCACTCTTTCTAAGACCACCATAGGTTTACTGTAAGTAGTCAATGGATGTCAGGGAGCAAATTATCTGTAAGAAAGGAATTTTCTTTTCTTATTGATTCTTATAAGCCAAACTAGATAGTTTGATATAAGATGGCAATAGACTCACATACCAAGAAAATGGATTGGTGTGAGAATGAAACAAAATACACTCTTTTGTAAAGATGTGTCATTGCCTTTCCAATTCCAAATCTTATGTGTTTATTCTCATACATGTGCTCATAGCCTGTACTTAATTAATTTTTTACTACTCTTTTCTACTCTAGAAGGCATCTGAGAAGAAAAGGCAATACAATAAGTGTTTTCTGATAGCTTTGGTATCCATAATTGAATGTCCTCTTTGGTACCAGGTTTGGAGAGAGACTTAGCAGAAGGTCCCCTCCAGTATGTGAGCAGAACCAGTGAGTGCATATGAAATATCTCTTAGTAATTTGTTTCAAGAACAGAAGGTTTTTGCTGCTACAGTGTGACATTTTTCAATAGATTCTAGCATTTGATTCACCCACTAAAAGTTCTTCTTTATGCCACATCAAGGTAGAAGTAGAGCTATTGAGACTGTGCTATCTTAGCTTATGCCTTCATATTAGCAAGCCTCCAGTTAGCACAAGTCTGCTGGGAACATGACTTCACCCAAACATCACCAAAACCTTGTCACACATCTTGGGAACAGCTCTCCATTCTAACTTACTTAATGGTAGCATCTACCTGTTTCTTGCTGTCATCTCATTGTCTCTCTGGGTTGTCTTCTTCACTTTATTATCTGTGTGGCATGAGGATTTGGTCATACTAATTTCTAGCATCAGCCTTGGTCTTGGTACCTGTGTACCTTCTAGTTGCCGTGGTACTAATCATGTTGGGTAAGCTCTTCCCATTTATGCCCATAAATGGCTCTCACCTTAGTGACAAATTACAAACTAAACTGAGCAAAACCGTACAGGATGGCAGGCTCATTCTGGTTCTCTGTCAACTTCAGGATGGATTAATGCTCTACTATCCTTGAGATAGCATTTTCTGAGAAATTCTTTTGGATGGATACTTTCAGTTATTTTCATAAAAGTCAAGGTTCAAATGATCACACATTCTCACATTTTCATATTCTCATAGTTCTAAAATTTTGTTTAACTTGTGTCTTTAATGAAATATTAAAAATCCTGAGAATGTTCTTACTAGTTCTACAGTGCAATGTAGTGACTGATGGCATCTAAAGCTCTAGGAAGGTACATGGTAGAATTGCACTGCATCTAGACAGTTCTCATCTGTAATTCATGATGAGGCTCCATATTTTGCTGCTCACATTCTATTGAACAGAACAAAGGAGTTACATCTCTAAGAGTTGTGAAAATGAAACACTCCAAGAATCATAGAATCACATGGTCCAGAAAGGAATAGGCCTTGATTTCATTTCTATCTTGCCTACAAATCTCCACAAAAACAAAAACAAAAACAAAAACAAAAACAACAAAAAGCAACAACAAAAACAACCAACAGCATTTTATTCTCAAGAGATGCCATAATGAAATGGGGTGATGATAATTTTTTTCTTAAAATAAAAAAAATAGATAAAATAAAGGAATCCATTCTTGCTTAATTTTTCCCCATAAATTCTGGCTTGAAGATACTGAACAGTTGGTTATTATCTCAGAGAAAATCCAACAGCCTGTTTTATCCACTTTATGTTTTCTCTCTCATTTAATTTGAAAAGTAAACATTGCTACGAGGTTCAGAATGAGGCTTTAAGCAGTTTTTCCCATCTGCATTCTACAATTCACTCGACGAAGGGATTACTGTCTGTGACCATCTGATTGAAAAATACCTCACTTATTTTCCAGTAAGAATCATATCTTTAAGGTAGATGAATGTATTACTAAAATGATTTTGTATTGCAAAATGAAAAAGATAGTCTTCTTTCCTTTTTTATGAAAAAAATGTATTTCTGGAAGTCAGAGGTCAGATTATCATGAACCCATTGGGCACTGGCTTATTGTTCTTAACAAGTCAACTATACATTACCGTTCTAAGCTTTGGGGATTCAAATGACCTGCTAAGAAAACCACAAACTGGTAACTGCTGCTATCCATTGACTTTACAAATGAGGCTTGGCCTGGATGTTTTCATAATACTTGTTGAGGGAGAAACCTATACCTATGCAGATAAATATGATCAAGATTTGAGATAATTACTAGTGGATGGAGCCAGTGACATATTACCATACATACAAACTACAGTTCATCACTTGCAACTACTAAAGAAAGAAGCCAAAGATTTCCTGTAAGAGTTGATTCTTAATCAATAAAATTGATTCAGATAAACCAGATTTTAATTTTCATCTCTGCTACCTTTAAGTGTTTATTAGGTCTCAGGAAGTTAATATATCTCTCAGTTTCACTTTCTTTATTTTCAAGAGAAGTACCATATCTATTATTGACTTTACGTAGATTTATGCAAAGTACATGAATGTAGTATATGTGGCATTACATATGTATATATACATGTATATGTGAACCTAGTAGGATAATCTAATAGTGGTTGCAGCTATTCTGTCTAACTTAACTATAAACTCATGCCATATATAACAGCTTTCAGTGTTCCATCAGTATGATAACTGAATAGCACCATTCACTTCTTTAGCCACTATAATTTATCTCCGTACTCCAATCTACATTTGGTTAAGAAAAGGGAAATAGCACAAATCTAAAAATAGCACAAATGTCTAATTTGTAGAAATAGTACACATGAGACAGAACTAGTGATTTGATTATTTCCACTGGGGAAAATGTCTTGGGTATCCAGTAAAGAAACTTTCCCTATTTAAAAATTTTCCTATACTTCTAGTTTCTAGTTCTATGTCTAAGAAATGTTGAAGCTGATATTCCACACTGATGATAAAAACTTGAATAAACTAAATACCTATGGATCAAAAAATGCAAAATCCCTCAGTAAAATATTAAAACATAAAACCCAACAGTGTATAAGAAACAATTACACACCATGAACAAGTGAGATTGATTCTGTTATGCAAGAAGAGTTCAGCATTTGAAAATCAGCTAAACAGCTCATCAATAGGTTAGAGAAGAAAAAAAAGACAGAATTATAAATAGGTGTGGCAAAAGCATTTAACAGAATCCTACCACCATTCAAGGTCCTTTAAATGGATTAAAGGGAACTCTTTCAATTTATATAAATATAAATATATAAATTATGTTATATATAAATATTTAGCTTATATAGATAAGCCTAAAAAACAACATTTTTTTTGTTTCACTGATTTAGAACACTGATACTCCACACTGATGATAAAAACCTAAGTAAACTAAATATCTATGGACCAAAAGAATTGCAAAATCCCTCAGCAAAATATTAACAAATAAAACCTAACAGTGTATAAAAAATTATAAGGAAGGAATCTCTCACAAATGATTTTCAGATTTTTTTTCTGGATTGTCAATATAAGTTCAACTTCTTTGATGTATAGTTATAATCAACAAGTAGCAAAACCAGTACTCATTTATAGTTAAGGATCCTTAAAAAAATGAAATACAAATAATTTCAACTGAAAATGAAACTTATCTGTATAGGAAAAAAAAATGACAGAACTCTGATTAAATTAAAAAGAAAGAACTAACAGAATGGAAAGATGTTTCATGTTCATGGATAGGAAATGTTACCATTTAAGCAAAGAATAGAGAATCCTCAAAGTTCTAAGTATGATATAAGATTAGGGGGATTCCCTGAAGGTTGGTGAAAGAGTCAAGACAAACAACAATATTTTTTACTTATATGAGAGATTACAATGGAGAACAGAAGAATTAGGTAGCTGAGAGCTCTGTTAAGTAACAGAAGACTCTATGAACTGGTTACTACATGGCTTGGCCTGTAGTAAGTGGGAACTATCCACGGAAGTGTTTGTTCTATAGACACAGGCAGAATCCATAGACACAAGCTGCAGAATGATGGATCAGACTTCAGAGATGTAACACACTATGATAGAGAGATACAAAGCCAGCACAAGCTATAGAGAATGAGCATTATACGTGATGTAACTAGGTGTGCAGTTGAGATTATTCAGGGGCCTCCTGGACAGACTGTCTCAAGCAGGAGGTATCCACTACTGCAAATGACAATAGAAGACCTGAGAAGTATGCTGTTGTACTCAGCCCCACTGTGTCAAAACCAAATACTAAAGACATTTGAACTGACCTCATCCAAAGAGACTACTGAAGTGGATGTCCACACAGGTAAGACATGATAGAATGAATGTTTCCAGGGGAAAAGGCAAACAAGAGCAGAGCAAGTGTGACATCGGGGCACAGCAACAGGTGGAAATGTCCCCAAAGCAACTTTCCATGCAGATGACTGGGAACAACCCAAGGAAGGGCTGACACCTGCTGGTGATGGAGAAGAAATGGAGTCCAATGAGCAAGAGAGAACTGTCTCCACTGAGACAGTGTGTGCATGCCCTCAAGAGTTGAACTGGAACATCACACTACCCTTCCCTCATCAGTGCATTTAGCATAGCTTACTATGTGAAACATCAAATGGAGATGATCAAAAAGCCTTCCCTCCAAGGAGGGGACACAGAATATGCTGTCTAATTTTTTTCTTTTACTAAATCTTTGCCTTAAAAAATTTACATGTAAGTTTTACCAGGTAGGGAGGTTTAGGGAATATTGGTGCTTGGTGGTCTAGCTATGTTTTATAGAAAATAGAACCATTTTCCATACCCATTACTGGAATTTAAGGCATATGCTAACACCCTGAAACCAAAAAAAAAAAAACCAAAAAAACCAAACAAGCAAACAAACAAAAAGTTAAAAAGCTCCAAAACTTTACTCTTGCAAAAAAACTTCTCAATGTTGAGATTCTGGTTTTGTATCACTAAATGATTTTTATGATTTTTACAATATTGCCACACCAGTTCCATTGAGTATTCCATGCTATTCTTTCTATTAGAGCCCATATACTTTTCATCTTATCTCTACTCTGCTTTCCTCTTCTTTTTTCACCCTGTTTTATTTTAACTTCTTAATTAACATGTCATAGCTTTAATAATCTTTAAATTTTGAGGATTTTCCCAACATCTCTACTTTCCCATTCTATCTAATCTTTCTCTACTAAGATAATTTTATTTCTAGTCTTAGCCTTAGAACCCAGTCTGGTAGATCCCACAACACCCTTCTGATTCCTTTATCCCTAGCTAGTAATTGAAGTTTAAGGGAACTATTATGATATTTGCATAGTGGTCTTATAAAGCAGTTAATATTCAATTCTTGGAATGTCGGTGGGGGAAATAATGCCCAGGGCCATGCACTTGAGGATTAGCCAATGAATTATATTACCAGTCCACACTAGAGGAATTATTCATTTGCTATACTGCAGTCTAGTTTCATGTAAATGCTGCAAATACTTCAAATAAAAGATGTCACCGATATAAAAAAAAGACACAACTACTGAAATAATCTTAAAATACAACTGTCAAAGCAGAAATTCAAGAAACATGAGAAATAAAAGCAGTGTGATGCCCTTGAAAGTAGTAGATCCCAACGAGAGTGAAATAGATATAATTCTAGATGAAGAATTAAAAAAAATACTTCCCATGAGCTTTAGCAAAATTAAATAGAATATAAATCAACTCATAAATGTATCCAAAGGGAATAAAAATAAATGCCAGCCTGACATAGGAAAAGCAATACAGGATAGAGAAGAAGGATGCATGGGCTGGAGGGAGTGCTCAGTAAAGTGCTTGCCACACAAGCATAAGTTCAGATGGCCAGCAGCCATGTAAAAATCTAAGTGTTGTGAGACCCACTCCTGAAATTCTAGTGCTGGAAGGTTAACACAGGAGGGTTCTAAGATCTTGCTGACCAGCCAGTCTAGTTTAGTCAAAGAGTTTGACCTTCAGTGAGAGGTCCTGTCTCAAAAATTCAAGTAGCCCAAACTTGAATTGTGGGCTTCACACACATGGGCACATATTTATGCATGAACCTGCATATATGAATGCACACACATAAACATGTACACATGCATGCAGCAACACACATACATATACAAATAGTGAGTACACACAAGAAAGAAGAATTCAGTAAAGAAACAGAAATGTTGATAAATATCTTGATACTTTATTAAATAAAAAAACTCATTAAGTAAAAAAGAATAGACTATATGGAGTGATAGACAGACTATCAGAAGTGTAAGACAGAAAGATGAACTGGAATATTCAAACATTGACATAGACAAAGTAAAATAAGAATAAAATAGATGAGATAACATATGAAATACCACTGAATAAATTTATAAATTATTGAGCTAGGAGAAGAACTTGAGGCCAGAGGAATAATCATATATTCAATAAAATCACAGCAGAAAGAATAGAGGTTGGTATAAAGATTTAGAAGGCAAATGGAATGACTGAGAGAAGAAATTAAAAAAAGAACCTCCTCAGGTTATATTGTAAAAATGAAATACAGATGATAAAAGAAAACATATTGAAAGATGAAATGAAGAAACACCAAATAATATCTAAAGGAACCCACTGGAATCAGGGATCAAGGTCTCAACAGAGACCTTGAAAACCAGAAGAGCAAGGAAACACATTTCCACCTCTAAAAGCTGTAACTGCCAACCCCGATCATATTCCCAGCAAAATTAGGCATCACATTTCAAAAAAAAAAAAAAAAAAAAAAAAACTTTCCATGATTAACATAAACAAAAGGAGCTTCTGATTCCTTGGCAGTGGTAGAGAAACTACTTAAAAGGAGTCACACTGAGGAGAGATACAACACACTGAAGAAGGTGCAGGGAATAAAAAATAAATCCTTAGAATGGTAGACAAACCAATGAGTAGTAAGAAAACACCAGATATTACAAATCTATAAATTATGGGAATTAATACACACTTTTCAGTAATCACTCTGAATAATTAATGGCCGCAATTTACCCACCAAATGGCACAGAAGAAGATTAAAAATATTAAATATTAAAGATACGACCTATGTTTGTTGTGTTCAAATAGTGCACTTTATTGTAAATGACAAATACAACCTTTGGATAAGACAATGGGCAGAGGAATCCCAAGGAAAGTAAGTGTCACTGCTTTAATTATGAAAACTAGACTTCAAAACAAAGTTAGTAAGGAGAGATAAAGACGTTTCTTTTGTGTTGGTCAAAGAAAAAATCAAGAGGCTTTAACAATTCTAAACACATATGTTAGACATCAGTTTAACCACTTTCATATGATAAATTACTGCACATGAAGGGACAGACTATCTCCAGCACAACAACAGTAGGTGACTTACAAATACCACTTTCATTAGTAGACAGATTATCCATTCAAAAAATAAACAAAGATACATCTGAATTAAACAGTTCAAGTGTAACTAACAGACATATATACAACATTCTACCTAAATCCTGCACATATTTTCTCGGCAGCCTGTAAGGCTATGTCTAAAACAAGTTATCCTAGTTTGCTTTCTTGTGCTGTGATAAACACCATGACCTAAAGCAACTTAAGTATCACACAATGGCCAGGACACAGCCCATCACTGTGCAAAGTCAAGGCGGGGACACGAGGCAGATTCTGAATAAGAGGCCATGGAGGAATGCGGCTTTCTGGTACTAACCAGCATCACATGCTTAGGGGTAGCATTGCTCATCATGGGCTGAGCTCTGCCACATTAATAATTAATCAGGAAAATTTACTACATATTTTCCTATAGGTCAGTTTGATGGAGGAATTTAGTTGAGTTTCCTTCAACTCAAATGATTCTAGCTTATGTCATGTGATACACCCCACCAACAACACCCCCAAAAACCCAAACAAAAAATAAACTAAAATGATTTATTGTATTCTATCAGATTATAATAAAAACAAAGCTAGAAGGCCAGAAAATACACAAACTCAAGAGGATTGACTAATACATTTTTGGATAATACAGTGATCTACTGAACAGTGGGGGAAATTGAAAAGATTCTGAATGACCATGAATGTACAACACAGAAAAACCTATGAGATGCAAGGAAAATAATCTGAGAAGGGAAGTTTGTAGTTATGTATGCCTGCATTAAAGACCCAGAAGGAAATCAAATAGGTAACATATTGATATACCTTAGGGTCCTGGACAAGCAAGGAGAAAACAAACCATAAACCAGTAGATAGAAAATAATAAATATTATGGGCAAAAATTATTGATCTAGGTTAAAAAATACAAGAAACCAATAGAGCAAAGAATTGGTTCTTTGTAAAGATAACAAGATGAATAAAAAAACCTTTATCCAAGTCAAAACACAGAGTAGACCAAATGAACATGAAATTAAATTTCAATATTGATCAAAGGACTTAGAAGTCATTTACAAGACATCCCATTCAACAGTTGTAGTTGTCAATGTATTTATTTTTCTTCAAGTACATGGACATGTTTTTTTTTTTAACAATAGACTATGTATTAGGCTAAAAAGTCTTAAAATAAAAACAAATCAAGTACTGTATCTTTTCTAATTGATGGAATAAAACTAGAATCAGTAATAAAATAAATTTTAGGTATTATTAAAATTCATGGAAAACTAACAATATATTTTCATATGAATAAACAAAAAACCAAAAGATAATTAAAGCATTTTAAAAATCAAGTGGAAATACAACATACCAAAGCTTAGCGGTTATAGTTAAGAGCAAAGAGTAATGTACTAAAAAGTAGATTTTAGATTTTAAAATCAAATAAAAGGATGTATCTTATTGGTATAGGAAAAC
>JADRCD010226252.1:0-11594 GCA_019843815.1 Montemys delectorum
CTTACCAAACAGTGGTGGTGAGTCCCTGTAATGGTAATACTTAAGAAAGCTGAGCCAACTAAATGTAAAATCAAGGCTACATAGTGAATCCCAGGCCAGTATGGACTACAAAGCAAGACCTTGAAAGAAAATCAGAGAAATCCTAAGGAACAGCCAGAAAGTCTAAGTCAGTAGTTCTCAACCTTCCTGATGCTGTGACACTTTAATATAGTTCCTCAAGTTGTGCTATCCCCCAACTATAAAATTATCTTCATTGCTGATTGATCATTGTAATTTTGCTACTGTTATAAATTGTAATATAAATATCTGATATGCAGGATATCTGATATTCGACCCTTGTAGGGTTATTTGACTCCCCTAAGGAGTCTCAACCCACAGGTCAAGAACTGCTGGCCTAAGTTAATAGCACAAATTGAATTAAGATAGTTGGAGGACAGAATTTTATGGGGATAAGAAACCTGTATGAAGACTCTGCGTGTGTATGAAGTTGGTGCTTCCAAGAGCAACATAAGGTTAATATACTTCAAAAAAGTTAGCACTCAGTCCAGTAGGAGAAAATGTTTCATAAGAGGTATGCCCAAGCCAACTTCCAGAAACAGTGCTGAATGTATTTGACCCTGCACCCTCCAAGTGCTTGCCTGGGTGCTACAGATAGGCCAGCATCATTTATAGAGCTGAAATCTCAAAATACACTGTCATAGTCACCATGACCAAGCCAGAGTTTATTGATGCTTACAGTTTCAGAGGGTGAGTCCATGATGGGGTGGGGAGCATGGCACCAGAGAGAGCAGGCACGGTACTGGGTACTGGAACAATAGAGGAGAACTTTCATCTGATCCATAAACATGAATCAGAGAAAGAGCCAGAGAACTAACTGAGAATATCACAGGCTTTGAAACGTCAAAGCACACCCCCAGTGACACACCTCCTTCAACAAGGCCACACTTCCCAATCCTTACCAAGCAGTTCTACCCACTAGGAACCAAGCACTCAAATAAATGCCCTGTGGAGGATCTTTACATTCACACTACCACATGTTCTCTGACTGAATGGAGGCAGTGCCAAACTAGAAACAAATCATGAGAGCAGTTCAGCAGGGAAGCACCCACATTGTCCTTGCCGCTACCTGCTCTCCCTCTCACTTCTGAATTTCTCTCCTGCTCACCTTCAGAATTCCTTTTTCCTCTCAACTGATTCCTGCCTGCCCTTCTTGTGACTGAAACATAGCCTCCTCTTCCTGACCTTACACTTTCTGTCTCCCATCGTCTCTTGTCTTCTTAAAAGATAACTCCTGGACTGCTGTCTTTGGCTTTGGAATTTCAGTCATAATCTATGTGACCAAATTATTGTTATTGCTTAGCATAGTTATAGAAATTATGACCGAGACCAACTGTGTCATTAGTCAGCTTAGGTCTTTTTTCAGTGCACACAGTTCCTAGGTTTGCTTGCAGTTGTTTCCAATCAGTAGGCCTGTGGTGTGACTGAGACATTTGTGTCCTCAAATAAATTACCTCAAATAATACCAAAGACCATCCATGTTTCAGAACCCTTGCCTGTCACACAATAATCAAGTTCATATCATGACATTTTAGTTCAAATAATTTCTAACACCTTTTGCTTCCAGAGGTCACTTGTAACCTGCTGCCATGCCTATTTGGAAGTCGTAAACCAACAAATTTTCAGTGATTCTTTTCTTTCAAGACAGGTCACGTTCTTTTCTGTAGTGACTTATACTTGCCGTTTATAGACTAAAGACACCTGTTCTCCATGAAAGAGAAGAACTGTTTTTCAAATTTAAAATTACAACATGGGATTTTTCTAAATCCTGCAGCCCCATTTTTATTAGCAGATTGATACCAGTTGTGCACAATCCTGGCAATAACAAGAAGCATCGTGCTCCTGCTTCATATTAAGAAAAACAAAGTTTCCTGATTTCTCATTACGCACTCGCTTATAAGGTTAAGGTATCAGGTAATGTGAGAGAACTGAAGGGCATAAGCTTATGTGATCTGCTATAACCAAAGGAAACAAGAGCAAATTCAAAAACTCTGAGCTCCCAAATTTCTAGTCTTCTGTTTCTCGCCTAGAGCCATACTACCTCCCACACCGCACATGTTGTAAACTTTATGTGGCCCATCTGTTAAGGAGTTTGTTTTCCAAATTTGCAGGGGCTTGGCTCTTCTGGACTGAGTACCAGAACTAAATGTGACACAGATTTTTTTTTTTTTTTTTTTTTACCTACTTAATAATCTTCAATCGCAAGGGCACTGATGTTGGAAAAGGTCAGGGGAAGGAAGCAAACACAGACACAGCACACTGACTGTTAAAAGGCAGGACTTAGCCAAGCACATACTTAGCATCCGCCATGATGACAGGCGTAGCTGTGCTCAGGAGATACTGAATTTTTCAGGTTGGTTGTGGGCTAAATGTGGGCGCAGCTTGGCATTTAAAATGAGGCAGACACAGACCACGATGTTTCCTCACAGCTAATGCAGAGACCATAGATAATAATTATGTTGCTGAGCCTACAGAGAATTTTTACGACTGATCCTCTATTAAACTGGCAAAACAAGAGGATAATGTCTCCAGCACTAACAAGTTGGCGGGGAAGTCGCTGGCAGCTCCTCCCACTGATGTTCCATCTGTGCGAGCCTTCAGCAGGATCCAGGATATTGTTTCCCTACACAGGTTGTTCCCGAAGTATAATCAAAAGAGACTGAGTGTAGATAGCTTTATTGTTTTTGAAAAATCACTGCCTCTTCAGAGTAAGCAGCTCCTGGGGCTGGGCACCGGTGCAGTTAAGTCAGGCTAGGAAGAAGCATCTGTGAGGTGACGTCAGCAAGAAAAGAACCATTTCTAAGCACTGGCTTGTAGTCCAAATGACGTGAAGTCACAGGAGAAGAACTGCTTCAAAGCAGGATTCATTTTAGAAAATCCTTTTGAGTCCCTTAATGGAAACTTAAGAAATTGCTTTTGTTTAAAAATACAATTTTTGCTAGTGGCTAATAACAGAGGGCGTTTTCCTAACCTTGACTCTACTCTGATGTCCTGGTTACTGGCTCAGATTTTCCTCTTAAAAATAACAGTTAAATGATGAGGGAGAAAGATTTGTGGAGGGGAAAGGGGCATGTAAACCAGCCGAGTCAAATCCTGAGTCAAACTCCTGTCATGATGTCTGTCATTGTACACTTAGAATGCTATACAGAAATGGACTGTGGACAAGCCAGGCAGCAGCCGCAGCTGCCCCCATAAATTTCCTAAATACTCATTTGATATTTAAGACATACTTTAATAATGAAATTGCTGCATATTGTCTCTTACTCATTGTGTGTCCAGAATAGGGTCTCGATGGACATACTTTCCTGCTCTGATTATGGAAGTGGCTTCTAAGTCATCACTTTGAAGAGGGAGAATCTTAAGCTATTCAGCACTGCACAAATACATAGTATCACATACACTTTGGTGGACTATATGTAAAATAGCAGGTAAAATAGGCAACATCCTGGTGCTTGTTTGTGCCATCCTGGTTGTCCATATTTAAATATTTAAAAGATTTCAATCTCACACCAGGAAGTAAACATTGTTATCATACCCTGTTTTGCTGATGAGGGGACCCAGGCTTGAGTAGTTAAGTTTGCCTAAGATCTACCCCACTAGTAAGCAGATGTCTTTACAAAACTCAACTTCTCCAGCCCTACTCTAGGTGGAACCACAAAAGAAGGCCACAATTCTGGGGAACCATTTTTAAAAAATCTCTAAGACCTTACAAGAAATATCAGCATAAATCAGACAAAGGATGTTTTCGTCATCTAGTGTGTGTTGTGTTCTCCTCCATGGATTTCACTTTTTTTTTTTTTAATTTTTATTTTTTTTAAAATTAGGTATTTTCTTTATTTACATGTAAATTTCTCCTTTCTCAGTTTCCCCTCCAAAAAACAAACAAACAAACAAACAATAACAACAAGAATAAACTCCTGTTGCCTCCCCCATCCCCATGCCTGCCACCCTACCCTCTCCCACTTATTGGCCCTGGCATTCCCCTACACTGGGGCACAGAACCTTCACAGGGTCGAGAACCTCTCCTCCTATAGATGATCAACTTTGCAATCCTCTACTATACACATGCTGCCAAAACAATCAGTCCCACCATGTGTAGTCCTTAGTTGGTGGTTGGGTCCCTGGGAGCTCTGAGGGTACTAGTTAGTTCATATTGTTGTTCGTCATGGATTTCACTTTAAATTCGTTTTCATTCTTTAAAGCAGTTCACGAAATGATTTCCTTCTATCTTGTCTTTATGTATTCATCCCCACACTCCTACCCTACAGTGGTTCAAGCCCCTCTCCAGCACCAAACAAGACAGAAACAAAGAGAAATATCAATACTGTGAGAGTCATTGGCCGGCATCTATGTGGTTAGTCCTTCGCTGGAAATTAACATCGATATCTGATTCAGTCAGCAACTCTTGTTCATCTAAGCAGAGCTTTTGCTTACCTGTAGGCACCCTTGTTTCCTACTATCCTTTGTTCAGGGTTACAGCTCACTGTCTTTTTAGAAGACTGCTATTTAATTACAATGAGGCCTCACTCCCCTACCACTCACCAGAGGACCGAGAATGGGTCTTTTAGTTATCGAATATTCTTAGGTCTGTGCATTGTTAGTGACTCCCATTCGATGTGTACTCTGAATGAATTGGTGATTCCACAAGGCTTTCATTTTGCAAAGGAAAAAGTTACATGGTGGTAGAGATGATAGCTTGCTTCCTGCTACCAATTCATTCATCAGTGGGAGAGCTGAGGGTCAGCTCCCATAGTTTCCACCATGAATGCTGAGTGCTCCAGCGCTGTAATCAAACCCAACTGCCTAAATACCTGGAGACAACTGCCCAGCATCCTACCCTTACCCTTTCTAATATGCCTGTGCTCTACTGTGCTTTCTTAGCTCTGAGTACAAGAGTACATATTTCTCTTACCTGCCTAGATCAGGATTACCTGGAAGTTACAAATGCAGGCTGATTTTACTGTCTTTTCACAGTGCCTTGGTTGCTTGACTGTTTGAATGTTGGAAAACTAGAACTTGGTCATCTTATCTGTTCATGCAGAAAAGTGGAGGAAGTGATGCCACTCCTCTTGTCAGTATTTATAGCCTCAATTTTTTTTTATTGATGCCTTCTCTCATATCCAAATTTAAACCCTTCATTTAGGATGGAGAAAAGGGAGAAAAATATGTCAGGTTACAAGTTCCTTGTAGTACTACAATGTGGTCCCCAATTTCTAGCATCCAAAGTGATGGCTAGATCCCCAAGCACCACAACAATACTCAAAGTCACCAGCAAATGAAGGAAATAAGAAAAGAAACGTCCCATTTTTTGTAAGAGGACTTTCTCAGAAGTTCTATACTAGATTGTTATAACTGTTCAGAGGCCACACTGAGATTAAAAGGAATGAGAATAATGTGACCTTTGAACAACCAAGAATCCAGAATTCAGAATTCACTCAGCCAAACCTTCAGTTCCTTTATTTTATTTTATTTTTTTAGTGTGTGTGTGTGTGTGTGTATGTGTGTGTGTGTGTGTGTGTGTGTGCGTTATACAGGGTAAACACTCTAAGACTGATCTTGTAGTGCCAGGGAAATGTTAGAGATCCCCTAAAAACCAGACAGGAGCTGATCTGATGCAATCACAGTAGGGCCTTTTTATTAGACCTAGCTTGCCTCTCCCCCAGCACAACCCTATCGTGCAGGATGGTTTTGGTGGTAGAGAGCCTTGAATAGCTATTGGGGCAAGGCTTTATATAAAGCTACAAGCAGGGGTGGGAGGAGAATCTAATTGGAGAGCTAACATAACTGGCTGGTGCTAAGAGTCAAACCATAAACTTAATTTCTGCTTCCCTCTGCATTGGTGGTTGTTAGGTGGGAGTCAGGCTTGTAACCTGGGGTTGCAGATCTGCTTGGGTAATAACCTGGAGACACTAGTCTTGTTGGGGATGTAACCTGGAGATGCAGGTCTTGTTGGGGGTTAACCTAGAGACAGATGCTAAGCTCAGGTTTTGTTGGGGACTGGGATTTAGGAGGAGGGTTATTACTTGAAAACTAATTCAAGGTACCAGCCTGTTAGTTTACCTGAGTTCAAACTTAAGTCAGTTTCTCTAGAATGGAGTCTGAATTTAAAAGATTTGGTCTCTCAATCTATAGCCTTAGCTAACTCTGATTTATTTTCTTCTATGTAATTCACATGTCCATAGTGCAAGAGTCTTATAACAATCTTCCTGCCTTTTTTTTTCTTTTACAAATCTTGTTTTCTTTTGAACATATTGCTAACAAACTGAGCTAATATTCCCCTTTAGATTATTTGTTTTATTTTTGTTCATTTCCTCAACTTCCTTTTTCTCTGTGTTTTGGTGTCCTAAAGGCTATGCCTTTTTTTCATCATCACATCTCTGTTTCTCCATAAACACACACACACACACACACACACACACACACACACACACATACACACATACACAGAGAGACTTTCCCATTCTCCATCCTTTCTGAGCAGTCTCCGTGTCAATTCCATGTTCTACAAACTCATTTTAGACTACATACTGGATATTTAGATTTATTCTACCAATTAAAGCTTTAATATCTAAAAAAATATTATTAGATTCCAAGATCTAATCATACTCAAAATACAATGCAGAAAAATTTTTAATAGGAAAACATTCTCTTATTTCCCCATATCAGGTGAAGTCATTTGTTCTACAGGGCCTAGAACACCTACAAGAATTACTTAATGAGATTACTTAGTACACCTTTGTAGTTCCTATAAAGTACTAGGTCATAAGGACAAGAAAAGTGTCTTTCTTTTTGAAGCATTTTATCTCCTGGTACTAACTAGAAGTCATGAGAAATAAAAGAGAACAAGCAAAGACACATAAAGGTACCAATTGTCCTTCTAATGTGCTCAAAATTAAACTCTGCTAGTTCTTCATGTAGTACCTTTTTTATTTAAACCCATCATCAGTGGACACATATGGAGTGATATTATCAGCCCCTATATTCATTCATAAGGCGGTGTCCTAACTATATTTCCAAAGAGAGATGTAAATAACATAACATACAAAAGAATCCATTTATGTTGTGTTGGAAAAACAGACTTTAAGAGTCAAAGTGTGTTCCAGACATTTCTGAATGACTACAAAATCAGGACAATGCTGAACATCCAAAAGATGTCGTGTGTAATAAATCCAGATACGGACATTCTGTTATTCCTGTCTTAACAATGAGAATGTCTTCTTCAAGAAATGATTGCATCTTCTACTTACTGTTTTTGCTGTGTAGTTTTTGAAAATATGGTATATTCAGATTTTAGTTCCAGCTTGAACAAACTTGTGACCTTGAGCAGGTTTTAGTCCTTGAACAAGTATTTTTACTTCACCTTCTGTTTCCTTATATGAAAAAACTTGAAGGGGGAATCCTGATACTTACCTTGGGGCTATTGGGAGGATTGATATGGTAATCATGGAAGGCTCTCTGAGGATAATTAATCTCTTACCTAATTAACATATGTTTGATATTTTAAGTTATACCTCAGCCCTATTGGCCAGGGAATCCATTTTTAATATGTCTAGTCTCACATGTTTCGTGTTGACTGAGTAGCTGGATTCTCACAGGCTCTGGTTGTCTGTAGCCTGCTTGTCATATTCTATAAAAAGTCACAGTAATAATTACTGTAACAATAATAGTAATTCCTATTTCCTGATTTCTGTTCCAGTTTACTAGAGGAAAACCTCCAGCTACCAAGAGATTGCCTTCAAACAGCTCCCTCTCCACTGTGCTGCTCTTTTGTGGCAGATGCAGCATTCCTACTACACTGAAGGCTTTGTTTCCCTCATCCCTCATCCCTCACCCCTTCATCTCTCATCCCTCATTCCTCCATCCTTGCCCCCTGCTTTCCTTTTACTGGTGAACTGGCTTGTACTCTCTCTACCAAAGATCCATCTAGTCCTTACAGGTTCCTGGGCTCTACCATCCCAATCTCTGTTTAGATTCCGACAGAACATCATGCTCCCTTTTGAAAGTCAGTTTAATCTTGTTGGGTTATGAGAGCTGGCATTCCTACTTTCTCCTCAAATGATTCTTCTTTGTATAGACAATATTCTTGGTAATGAAACAATTTTAGACTGATCACATTCTCTCTCTCTCTCTCTCTCTCTCTCTCTCTCTCTCTCTCTCTCTCTCTCTCTCTCTCTCCCTCCCTCCCTGTCCCTCTCCCTCTTTCCCTCCCTCCCTAGTTTTCTCATGATCATTACCAATCACTGTAAATTTTACATTTGGTTATTGCTAGCTTCTAACTTCTCTCTCAATGTTCACAGCCATCGACTGAGATGAGTCATTAACCTTCTTGCCTGGATTATTGAAAAATTCTGCTAATTTACCTCTTCATTACTTCTTTTTTCCCTTCTCCTATACAGCAGTTTTCTCATCTACAAAGCTGGGACATGTGACTGACGGTTGCTGCTCTGAGAGCCAGAGTCTGGGAAAAGCAAGTTGAACTGACCAAAATTTTTCCTATAAATTTACATGACTGTTTCAATCTATTTTTGGTTAAACCAGTCAACTAGGTCATTTTTTTCTGGTTCACGCTAAAAGCAAGTTGTTAGAAGCCAAACCGTACTCCTTTGAAAACCAAAGGTAAGTGTCCTAGATTTTAATTGTAGACATTAAGGAGATGTCCTCTACTAGAGGTTCTGCCATTGGGCTACTTTCTTCTGAACTAGATAAAAGGTAATTCTGATCTGAAGTCATCCATGGGTGTTTGAAGTAGCCTTTGTGGCATAAAGGCTAAGTGGATATTCCTGCATTCACTTTGAAGGTAGAAATTCTATGGGAACATGGTGGTGTCCAGCTTCCATCCTCTACTCTTAGTGTACATGTCTTGACACCAAGTTGATAACAAATCATCTTTTGATTCAATAGTTGAAAGAATGGACTCTTTTTCAATGTGTAATTTCAAAGAACTTATCAATGAAACTCCTTTCAATATCTGGCTTATCCTCTATCCCTCAGGGTTTTTATTTTGTCAGACAAGACATTACAATAGTTATCTGACTGATGTACTTTAATTATAAGTAAACACAGATATAGCACTGGAGAGGGTAATAAACAACTGAATCTTACCATTAGAAGAATATGTTCCTTCTCAGCTTCTACAGTCCAAAGAGAAAACCTCTAGTGTATGAAATAACTTAGAGGGCAGCAAGCAGTCCTCCTCCAAAGAAATTCCCAGCCATGTAGGAGGTAACAATGCTTCTTTCCCAGCATCATGCATGTCATTTTCGAGCTTTCATTATTGAATTTCAGGACAAAAACACCATTTCCCAGCTTTGTGATTCTATAAAAAGGCATTTAGTAAGTAAGAACTTTGGAGAGATCCTCTATACTCAAAGTTGAAATGCCGAGGCTAGAAAAGAGACTGGTTCCCCCAGCCTTGACTGAACAATCTGATTGTTCAGAGAGCAGAAGATAATGTGGAGTTTAGTGTTTTCTAAAACATGAACAGAGAAATACATTATCAGAACTGCTATTGCTGTCATTTTTATGTATTAGTGACCCTGATTTGAATTAAAAAGATAACTGAATGCTGATAATCTTCCTCAATGTGTATTCCCAAAATATGGCTAGCTGTTTAAATAACATAACAAAGAATGCTAGAAAGCCAGAACTCTCTAAATAAATTCTCAGAATGGGTTGCCCTATGTTCACGGGGTTCTGTGTGTAGATTCTACAGCAACTCAAGAGAGCAAAAGGTGTCGGGAATTTTAATGAAGCAAGAGGTGAGATCGAACAAGGCCATTAGCATTACACAGGGGAGACAGCAAGAGAAATGACTTTTTCATCTAGGATACTGGAAAGGTCCAACTGTATTTAAGAGAAACAAATGTGACACTTTGTTTTTATTGTTTTTTTTAAAACACCCTTCAAGTCTTCTCTTTAACAGCTAATCTTATTCAGCTGCTTTCTTCTGTCATTCTTTATATGTATTGGTATTTGTCCCTTTGGTTTTTTGTTTACTAATTTCATACCTCCACATTTTTAACTTCTATTTCTCATTTTACAACAAGACAACAACAAGAAATCCCTCTTCATCCTGTCTTCTCTTCGAACACTTTTTTTTTATTTCCCCTATTTCCATTATTCTTAATTTCCTTGCTTTTCTCTTCTCTTCTTCAGACAATCTACATGACTGTTGGGCACCTGGGAGTTCTTGATAAATCCTCTGCTGTTCATCTCCCTCTCTTTCACAATCCTACCCGTCTGTCCTCTTTTGTAAATTATGTTTTTAAAGCATGGGTGGGTGGCCTTAAAATGCTGCAGGAACGATCTGTTACTAGGATATCTGGGAAGGGGGAGGGGGGAGAAGCCACAGTGAAACTCACTTATTCTGAGGAGCATGCTTCTGCAGTGTGTGGGGGCAGATGGCTGACCAGTATCGCTAGGTGGCAGTATTCCTGATAGGATCCCAACCACAGAGCTGGGTACTGCCTCCCCACCCCCATTCCTGCCTGTTAATGTCCTATATAGCAATTTTGATTCAAAAATTTACTCGGTTGTCTGCAGCATCTGCATTAGAAATCTAGGGCATGTCACATCACTTCTCCAAAATAACATAACTTAACGCTTTTAGGATGTATGCCTGCTGATTTGAGCCTCAATTAGAGAGAAAATGGTTTTGTAGATTTGTCTCTTTTTTTTTTCCTTCCATGAAAAGAAACTACAAATTTTAATGGCCTTTATATAGAAATTTTCAGATTAATGAAACTCCAAAGACTAGCACAACGTATTGTTTATGAAGTAGATTGTATTAATCAGTGTTTCTTGAAAACATGTCTTTCAAGTCTTGAAGACTTGCAAATGTTAAACATTTGATTACCTAAGTAATCCATAGTATGTTAAGTACAGGCTGCATAGCAGCTAGTTTGTCACATTGAATACACACACACACACACACACACACACACAGACACACACACACATATTTATATATATAAAACATGTATATATATATATATGTATTATGAAACCTTATCCTGCCTTGGTTTCCCCACTTGTAAATGGAGGCATTAATAACACATTGTTCTGAAAAATATTGTAGAGTTTAAAAGGGTTAATATGGGTAAAAAAAATTACAACCATATCTGGCATATGTAGCAATCCAGTCTTAGGTTTTGAACTCTATGTTCAAATGACCTGTTTATTTATTTAGCTACTTATTTATTCTTAGTATGTATTCGTGTGTGTGTGTGTGTGTGTGTGTGTGTATGTGTGTGTGTGTGTGTGTGTGTGTGTGTGTATACACACACCCAAAGTCAGGCCTTGAGCTTGCACAGTAGATACTTTGCAGAATGACCCATATCCTTTAACCCCAAGATTGCCTATTTATTTTTAGATTATGATATAATTACATGATTTCTTCCCTCCCTTCCTTCCTCCAACCCCTTCCAAATACCTTTCCTTGCTCTCTTTCAAATTCATGGTCTCGTTTTTGATTAATCATTGTTACATTCATATGATTTATTTTTAAGCAGTAGACTGGGTTGAAGATGAAAGGGAAC
>JADRCD010226253.1:2887-17221 GCA_019843815.1 Montemys delectorum
TCCTTCCTTCCTTCCTTCCTTCCTTCCTTCCTTCCTTCCTTCCTTCCTTCCATCGCTGGGTACAGCTGCATCGAGAGGTTTCTTACTTCCTACAGGCCTTGCCCCAATTCCTGCTGCCTGGATTCCAAGATCTGCCATGAGTTCTGGGTGTTGTCCTGGCCTCATTCAAGTTAAAAATTAATACTTTTCTGCTGGACAATGTGAGGACCCAGAGCTGAGGTTGCGGCAGAGTTGGTTTGCTTTTATCTAACAGGAAAAGAAAAGCTGTGCTCATGAGAACTAACGTGGGTTAGAATTTCAAGTTACTCTGAGCATCCAGCTTGGCTTCTTGGATTGTGGGGCTCCCACGGGAGAACTAATGGCAGCTTGTGAGAGCTAACCTGAAAACAGGTGTCATACTGGTATGAGCAACCAGTCTCTACATATGAGGGCTCCCATGGGAGAACTGATTACAGACAACCTAGCAAATGACACACACCCAAACCTGGTGCCCCTTTATTACTTGGACCATACATCTTATATTTTTCCTTTCTCAATTTGTTCTTTTCCATTAAAATGCTCTTCACTAATCCACTTAAAGCATCTCATGGTTTTCCAAATCCAAAGTCCCAAATCTACATTCTTCCAAACAAAAGTATGATCAGAGCTATCACAGCACAACCGTACTCCTGGTACCAACTTCTGTCTTAGGGTTTTACTGCTATGAACAGACACTATGACCAAGGCAACTCCTACAAGGACAACATTTAATTGGGGCTGGCTTACAGGTTCAGAGGTTCTGTCCATTATCATCATGGAGGGAGCATGGCAGCATTCAGGCAGGCATGGTGCAGGAGGAGCTGAGAGTTTTACGTTTTGATCTGAAGGCTGGAGAAGATTGGCTCTCATGTGATTAGGAGAAGGGTCTCATTGCTAACCACAACAGTGACACAATTCTTCCAACAAGGCCACACTTCCTAATAGTGCCACTCCCTGGGCCAAGCATATACAAACAATCACACATATTACCCACACCGTATGTGCATAACTATGTCCATATTTTCCTTATATAAATTTAAGATTGATATGTATTTATTTTTTAATTACTAAGGACCCTCTTAATTATTATTAAGCAAAAACCTATTTAGTACTTTTAAGGGAAAATGTGTCATTTTGAGTCCCAGACTCTTGTTTGGAAGCAGCTGTATCTATCAACCGAGGGTCCTAATCTGACTTCAGTGTGTAGACCGGTCCGGTCCAGAATTCAGAGATCTGCCTGTTTCTGTCTCCTATGTCTGTTGTATTTTAGCTCAGTTGCTGTGCTACACCTGTGTGACATCTGTCCCCAGCTCACGAGCTGCACTTTAGTGACAGCACTGAGCCGTGCATGGGAACAGCCCAGACTGGCTGGTGTCTAAAAGCCTGCTGTTGTAGGTCATGGGCTCTGCTGTCTGGCCATTTGGGGGGCACAGCTCACCATATCAACCCCTAGGATCACATATACCAAACCAGCACGCATTTCAATCCTTGCTGGAACTCTACAAGGCTTGGGGGAAAAACAGCGTTACTAAGGAACTATTTCTCTCCGGCTCCATAACCTTAAAAGCACAGAACGCATTTTTTTTTTTTTTAAATCCAGGAATCTGAAATCAATTTTGTTAAAAGTGAGTTCTTGCCACATGTTGGTCCCCCAGTGTTGTAGTAATTGTTTAATCTCAAACTGGGGGATTCTGCCCTACTTTTGATCATTCAGTCCCCAGATAAAAGATACACAATTTTTATATTTGCAGTAAGCCTTTAATGCACTAGAGCTAGGCAGATCTCTACCCTCTAAGCTATTATTTCTACTTCCCCATCAATAACTCCAAATTATAACTTGCTATGCTCTACCAGTGCTGCTCTTAACTCCACCTGGCCAGCCCTCATGGCCATGTTTTCATAACTGACCTACCCCACAGTGACTTCTCCTCTCTCTACCTCTTTTCCTCCTTTCTCATGGTCTTCTGCCACAGACCCCAAGCCTGGGAACAAAAAACTCTGCCTATGTCTTTCCTGACCAGCTATTATTCACCAGTTGGGAATAGCTTGAGAGGCAATATTACATAGTGTCACTTGGGGTCTATGTACAGATTCTCTTGTCCTTGGGGGTGACCATGACTTGGGGACTAGTATTTAACATTACAATACATAGCAAAAAACCAAACATCAACAGTAGAAGGGAACATATCTCAGTCCATGATGGTTGTTCCATCATCCAAGGATGGAAGACAGAGGGCCCTGAGCCAGCTGTGAGGGGTCAGGTGACTCAAGTGGGGCATTCTGCCTCTGCCTCTGTGGAGGAAAATAGGAGATGCTGGGGGGGGGGCTTAGACAGAAAAGACAGAGTTGTGTGCAGCAGTGGCCTCAGTTTTGAGGTTATTAGGTTTTTTTGTCTCTTGTGATAAAATATCATCAAGGATCAACTTAAAATAAGAAAGACTTATCTGAGCTCACAGTCAGCAGAGTGAAGCAAAACATATGGCAGGAGGCTGTTCATCCTATGGTGGTTGGGGAGCAAAGGGCAACAAGAGCGTCGACCCCATGATGACCTCACTTCCTTCCTAAAGGTTTCACCTCCCATGGCACTATAGGCTGACGGCTGAGACTTTAGGATGTGGCCATGATGGGTACATTCTAATCTGTACTATAGCAGGATGCATCCACGTAGGAGTGCCGGGGCCAACGGAGCTCCAGTCTCTGCTCCACTCAGGCAGCTAGGAACGGGGACAGAAAGAATGCACAGGACACACGAGTGGCGAAGGGTACAGTAGGCATTTTTGGGAAGGAGAGCTAAACTGTTTCCCCACAGGGATTACATTATTTCCACAGCAGAGAGTGGCAAGGAGTCCAACCGGATGTGATTCATTGCTTAGGGATCCTGGCCAGCAACACACACACACACACACACACACACACACACACACACACACACACAAGTGCAAGTGATTTTTCAATCATTGGCCCCTGGGGCAAACTCAGAACTCAGTAGAGCCAAGCTTTGGCCTGAGTGACATCTCAGATGAACAAGAGCAAAAATTACCATGTGCTGAAAGCATGATAAAGAGTCAGGATGAAGACTATGCACCACAAGAGGGTTGACTGGCCACGGGAGCAGACAGAGTGCCCACTGATGGCGTGCTCCACCGCTGGACAGTGTGGAAAGTCCAGGACAGTATCAGCCACAGCAGCTTATTTATAGACTTTTTACTGCCTCTTCTTTGCAACAGTCCCTACGAGACGCGTCTCTGTCACTTCACAAATCACATAAACACATTTATAAAATCAACTGAAGTCCATGTGTTCAGTAGTGAGAGCTGAGCTGTCCTTCCTCCAGGCCTGAAGCTGCCTCTGAGTGATCACAGACCAGAAGTAGCAACGGGCAATGGAAATGACACTCCCAATCCATTGTCAGCTCACAGGTGCTGTGGGTAAGGGGTACCCAAAGTGTTGGGGTGGGGGTCAAGGAATCAGGAGCAATCAATGCTTCTAAAGAAAAGAGGAAACATCTCAGGAAATGGGATCAAGCTGTGTCTCGAGGAATGAATCCAGACTCCTCAGTAACGAAAGGAGAGATGCTTTAAAATGCTTTTTAAGATTAAAAATATATGTGTGAGTATGTGAGTGTGCATGCATCTGTGCACATGCATGCACGTGCCTGTGGAAGCCAGAGGAGGGCGTGGTATCTCCTGGAGGTAGAGTTACAAGCAGGAGTGTCCGGGCCAATGGAGCTCCAATTTCTGCTGCACTCAGGCAGCTAGGAACAGGGTCAGAACGAATGCACAGGCCCAGTGTGGGTTCTGGGAACCAAACCTCTGCAAGAGGATGTGCTCTTAACTGCTGACCCATCCCTCTAACCCACAAATTTCACTTTTAGAGGATGCATAAATATTCATGATATTTGGATGCATGCATACACTGAGCAATGATAAGAGCAAGATACTTGGCACATTCTGTGCCATTTCTTTCATTGTTCAAAATCCTCTCTGCTTTGAAAAAGGGATTAAGTTCTTGCCAATGACAATCATCCTATTGTGCAAGGCATGGCCAGACCTGATACCTCCTGCCCAAATGCAACTTGGTATCTGGGGCTAATCTCTCCTCTCTCCTTCTCTGCTTTTGTAAGGTTAGTCTTTTAAGATATGAGTTGAGACCACAAGGAACTTATCCTGTAGCTGGGCTATGTTTCTTACCTGCTGGGTGTATCCATGTTGTCACATATAACAAGATCCTGTCCTTTTTAATGGCTGAATAGAATTCTGCTCTGTGTATACACCCCCACTTTTCTAACCATTCACCCATCTTCCAGTCATTTTTTTAATCTCTGATATTGTGAGTCATGTCACAAAGAACACAAAGAAATGCCAAGAAGGTTCTAGGCTCATGGGAGAAACTGAGTAATTCAGAAGGACACAGGAAGAGGGTATGATCTGAGGGATGGGCTCCAGGACAGGTCAGGAAATAGATTGAAATGTCTCGAGTTAAGGACCTTGTTTGTACTCGACAGTAAAGAAGGAAGCCACAGAAGCCTGTTAAACCCAAGACTGCTTCACCCACAGCCAGGGAAAGGCTGGGGAGAGGCAAAGGCCTTGGATGTCTGCCAGAGGTATGGATGGCACAGGAAGGGAGGGCTCAGTGGATGCCTGGAGGGCAGGAAAAAGGAACTGATGGGCGAGAGAAAGTTCGAGATCCAGCAGGGAGGAACAGGAGCCTTGAAGTAAAGAAGTAGGAAGTGAGATGCTAAGTCAGGTGTGGACTCACTGGGCCACAGTAGGCATAAATGCGGGCAAGCTTTACTCTGTAAGAGCCTGGGAAGTTGTCTTTGGATGAGAGTAGGGTTTGCAATTGGTTGACTTGAAGAGCACAGATTGCTCTCTATAAGTGGGTGGGTCTTCTATCAAACTGTTTTTAGAATCAAAAGGCCAAGCAAGAGAGAATGTTCCAGAAGAATACCTTTATACTTTATGATTATTGCCAGCATTTGGTTCTACAATATAGAGTCTTTGGACTCAAAACAGAATGTGGATTCTTGTGCTGTCCAGCCTGAGTGG
Organism: Montemys delectorum; assembly: GCA_019843815.1. Lineage (NCBI taxonomy): Eukaryota > Metazoa > Chordata > Mammalia > Rodentia > Muridae > Montemys > Montemys delectorum. The sequence continues at coordinate 7,954 of JADRCD010226253.1, forward strand.
GAACTGAAGACCCTGTTTCCCCCATGATTCTGACATGTGACCCATGCATAGGTGTTCCTTAGCCGTCTCCTTACCATATGGAGACTTTAAGGCAAATCTCTTCCTCTCCTTCACTGCTATAGTCCTCAGCTTAACTCAACACTCAACTTTAAGATGATACCAGAGCCACGTGTATTTAAAAAATCCATCAAAATTTCAATTAAGCGGGGTATGGTGGTACACACCTTTAAGCCCAGCCCTCAGGAGGCAGGTGCAGATGAATATCTAAATGTGAGGCCAACCTGGTCTACAGAGAGAATTCCAGGCTAGCCAAGGCTACATAGTATGAGCCTGTCTCAAAAAACAAAAATGAAACCCCCAAAATTTCAGTTTAGCTTTGTGCAGGATGTCTCTCTTTTGAGAGTTAGTAAGCACAGCAAGCCACAGCCCCTAGACAGCCACGTGACAACAAGGGGCGTGACGGATCGCCTAGGCTGCTAAGTCCTGGACAGCCCAGGCATCGCTATGTTTGCCAATGAGTACTGCAAGCTCATCTCCTTCTCTTGTTTCTTCTGTCCATCTTGCTGTGGACTGTGTTTTCAAGGTAGTGTTGAGTACTCTGTAGATAGATGCATCATAGTAAAATGATGCCCTTAGATTTTCTTCTATAGGGACTCATATCATATTTTTTTCTCCATTCTCCTCTTATGTCTAGCTTTCCTTATTCTGTAGTGTGTGTGTGTGTGTGTGTGTGTGTGTGTGTGTGTGTGTGTATGCGCATGTGTGCCTGTAGTGCTGGACATTCCTAGGCCCCCCAACATGCTGACAAGCACTTTATTACTGGGCTGTATCTCCCTCTCTTTTTTAAATTTGTTCTATTGTTTAAAGAAGATCTCATAAAGCTGTCGTGGCTACCTTTGCACTCACTCGTTAGCCCAGGCTGGCCTTGAGTTTGCAATCCTCTTGTGTCATTGACACAAGTTTGTTGTTGTTGTTGTTGTTGTTGTTTTTAAATTCCTGTTAGAGTTCTTCAGAATTTAATAAAATAAATGGGCTCCCTCTGGTGGTCACAAGAAAACCTCCAAATCCCAAAGGTCAGACTCGAGTTGCATTTCAAGATCTGTATGGTTCGGACACATTCGATAATTAATAGACTCGAAGTAGCTAGACAACGTCAGGAGAGAAGACTTCTAATTAGCATTTTCCATTCGTCAGTGACTCTACCAATTGGTTTGTAAAACCACAGCCCCAAACTATGCTCACTGCATCCCCTGAATCCAGTCCTGTTTCAGGTCAGAGCGACCTCCACCCCCAACTCCACCACCTCCCCACCCCCTACCTTCCGTCCCCCACAAGCCCCCCTCCCCAGAGCTGCAGCTCCTGTGATCTCTGTCTGCTGCCCTACCCTTACCATATTTGTGACTCTGTACCATGGGTCTTGAGGCCTCCGCAGCTGTTCTCCCCATCAGTACCCATGACCCTCCTTCACCTCCTCAGGACCTCTTCCCAGGAAAGGCCATTGCCAGATGTTTCTCAGTGCCTCTCCACAAATCAGGCACCACTCTAGGCTCAGGGGATATGACCATGATCAAACGGAGACAGTGCCTGCCCTGCGCACCCTCTTAGGGGCCTCTGTGATGGACCCAGCTCTGCAAATCCAGTTTGTCCTCCTGCTGCTTCTAGGGTCACCCTCTTGATAAACTCTACTCAGACACTTCCATGGTGCATCCCACAGCACACAACCCCACTCCCTGCTAGCCCTCAGCTCACCTTAATCCCCACAGCTGCCTTTCAACAAGAATTTAAACCACCCCTTTATGCTTCCCTTTTTATCTTGCTCAGGATGTCAGGCCTCAGGGACCTGTGACCCTATGCAAGCTAGTTAACATGCCAAGCAGTCTTCAAAACTCTATCCGGCTCTCACCTTCCCAACTCCACAAACCAACCTGTCTGTATAGATCCTCTGGCCTACAGCAATGTCTCCTTTGAATTTCTGTAGGACTTTTCCTGGTAGTACACAGGTTTACTTCATTTTTTTTTTTTTTAGGTGATTGATTCTACAACTTGAAGCATCTTATTCCAAGTATGGGTTTTGAGAGGTTTCACCCTAACTAAGACTGGACATATGAATGAGGAAATGAGCAAATAAGAGAACGGACTGACATCTGTGCACAGAAGAGGGCAGGAAATGTGATGCCTTCATTCTCCAGAGAGTTCAGGCACACATGTCCATGTGCACATACACTAGGGTTGAAAGCTCAGCTCAGGATTGAAGTGCTTGTCTAGCATATACAAGGTCCTAGGTTCTATCTCCAGCACCACTGCGAGGAGGGACAAGAGGAAAGCTAATTTAAAGTGCTGGGGAGGGGGGGAAAGCTCAGCGTCAGATTGCCTGCTCAGCACTCACAAGGTCCTGGATTCAATCCCCAGCACAGAAAAAAAAATTACACGTTACACCAGGCATGGTTGCTCACCCCCATAATCCCAGCACTGGAGAAGCTGAGGCAGGAGGCTTGCAAAGAAAGGTTGAGCCAGGATTACACCAGGAGGCCCTGTCTCAAAAAGAGAGAAAAGAGTCCAGCAACTGTAAAACTTGGATATGGGATGCTGTCCTAGCATGTGTGAGGCTCCAGGTTTAACTTCTAGCACTGAAAAGAAGGAAAGAAAGGAGGGAGAGGGAAGAAGGGAGGGAAAAAGTGAGGGAAGGAGGGAGGGAGGGAGGGAGGGAGGGAGGGAGGGAGGGAGGGAGGGCGGACCCAAAGGTTGCCTTCAGCTCAGTCTGCTGCGGTTAGATAACACCTTTACAGGGACTCAATATTTCCATATAGTCAAATAAACTGGTTTTTAGAGCTTTGCCTTTTTTGTGTGTGTGTGTGTGTGTGTGTGTGTGTGTGTGTTTGTGTGAAATGAACATAATTTCTTGTTTGAAGAGCACAAGCCCCCTTCCCTAAGCTCATTCTTACTCTACACCAGTGGAGGGAAAGCCTGACCACCAGTGGCTTTACCACTTGTGTTCTGCTCAGTAATACTCTTCATAAACTACAGCAAATCTCACGGGTTCACATCATTTCCACACGATGCTTGGTGTTTAAAGAGGTCACTCTCCTCGAAGACTTCCGCATGAGTGAGGAATTTCTACCTCTCATGTATCCATTTTTCTTTCTGGAAATGGCTCACCATCCCGCCCCCTGCCAAACCCCCATGCAGTAAGTCCAACGCACACCATCTGGAGGCCACACGCAGGATCCCTGCAATACCACACAGCAATACAGAAAGGCACAAAGAGACAATGGTGAAGATTACCACTTTTCCAGAAAGTTCCTGAGACTGCTCGGGGCAGGTGGAGTCTAATTAGAAACAAGCCTGAAGGGACAGGAGTGATAGGCTGTGCTCAAGGCTTCCGGATTCTGGTAGCATCTGATTGAATGGTCTCCAGCCTTGTGATTGCCTGTCTGTTTCTCTTACTCCTTGGTCACCCATGTTTTCTCACCCATATCCCAGGAGAGCACACTGGTATAACTGGCCAACCCTTTGTTCTCTCCTTCCAGAGCATTCCTAGCCAATGTCTGCATTTTCTCTCCCCTCTCCATCCCTGGCTGACCCATGGATCTGAGTTCATGACAAGCAAGAACTCAGTCTTGAGATGTAGAGGAGAGCCTGTCCCCAGGTATTCATTCATGCATTCGATCTTAACATGATCCCACGAAGTAAGTACCTTGTTTACAAACGAAAGACTGAAGCAAGCCCTGGGCACCACACACACGGAGTACTAGAACTCAGAAGCAGAGGCAAGAAGGCCAGCCTCTACTACATAGCAAATTTAAAGAGGGCAAATGAAGTCTTTGAGTTCCTGAAGTAGAGCCAATCTTTGGCCAAACCCAAAATCTGTCTACTGTCACAATAAGAGCCATCTAGCCATCTGTCCCTGGTGCAAGCCTGAAGGGTCATCTACTGTTTGCCTAGCTGCATGAATTGTCTCTTGTTCTGGGGACAGAATTCTGATCTTCCTGGGGTAGCTACTCTCCCACATACCATGTTTCTAGTGGTCAACCCTCCCTCATAGCCACAAGTGTGTTTATATGTATGTATATGCATGTGTGCACCTGTGTTCATGTGTATACACCTGTATCTATGTGTGCACATATGTTCCTGAGTATGAATAAGCATGCACCTATATGCATGTGTATGTGTATATATGTGTATGTATGTGCATATGCATGTAAGCATGTGTGTGCATGAGTGTGTGCATGTATGTATACATGTGTGTACCTATATGCATGTGCATATGTGTGCATGTGTATATATGTTCATGTGTGTACATGAGTATGTGTGTACATGCATATGTTCTCCAAATCACACCCTATGAAGAGACCTTCATGGCCTCATTTCACCTTAAGTATCACTCTCTGAAGATAATCTTGTTCTGAGGCACAGGAAAGGGTTATCGTTTCAAGTATGAATTGAAGAGTTCTCACAGTTCAGCCCTCAGTACCTCCCAGTCTCCAGTCATAGGGCTGGTGAGGAAGGACAGTGCTTCTCTGGGTGTTGCTAATCAGGACTGGCCTAGCCACAGCTATTGGCATTCACCTTCCTACAGAGCAAGCACCCCAAGGAAAGGCAGCCTGAGAAGAACAGAGACAGAAGCTGAGTGAGAGGACAGTCCCTGAGCTCAGGCACACCTGGAACCAGATGCATTTCTGAGCCCTGCACTTTCCATATGGGCTTGATGCATTTCCAATGTGGTGTTATTGATGAAGGATGGTCAGAACCTACTAATGTTCTCATGCCAAACGAGCAGAGAGCAAAGTAAGGTGGATTCCTGTTTCCAGGACCCACAAGGTGAGCCATGAGGAGTCAAGATTTGAGCCCAGGCTTGTCAGGCTTTAAGGTGCCGGCCCTGAGGCACCCCATGGGAGGAGCACTGCATCATGGCTATTCTTAGCCCAGTGCAGGCCCAGTCCCACAGAGCACACTTCACGGTCAACCTGGTCAGCTTCTCCACAAACAGGAGGCATCTGTCCTATCCCACCCATAACCCAAGTGTGAAACAACTCCTGACCCAGGGAAAAAAATTCAGACAAAGGCAAAGAGTCAGATAACAAGGTGATATCTTTTATAACAAGATAAAAAGACTTCCATTTTTCTGTCAGAGGATGGATGCGGCTTGGTCTATATTATAGACCTTATAGACTCTATAACGACACAGGATGGGAAAAACCTCACATATCCTACAAGGAAAATGGACTGAGTACACCTCAGGACATCTCAACCCTGTGACAGGATCCTGCCACTGAACCAAGACAAGGCAGCACCAGCTCTGTAGAATATGATATGACATGACATGATATGATATGATATGATATAAGACACACATATGATCCTATCCAAGGGAAACTGTAAACCTCAGAAAGTAGTACACGGCAAACAACACATGATCCAAAAGTGCCCAAAAGCTAGAGAAAGGCTGGATGTCACACAGATGTGCCTGACACATGATAATTGGGGATGTATATGTATATGTATATATATGCATACATACATACATGTATATGAAGATAAGTATTAGCCTCCCTCACCAGCCCCATAACTGGAGTATGTGAGGTGTTATGGGCTGAGCTGTGAGAACTCTTTCATGGTATATGTATATGTTCATATATGTATACATATACCATATAAACCCAATGTAAGTATAAAATATGCTAAGAAATGTGCTCACCATACATTATCTACCAAGCATCACAGCTTAGCCAAGCTTAAGTGTGCTCTGACACATGTGCTTGCTAAAGTTGGGCAAAAGCCTATCCTTTGATAAAGTTTAAAATGCCTCATGGATTTTTTTCAAGTACTGTTTTGAGAGTGAAAAGCTAGTATAGCTATACAGGCATATTTTTGTACTATGGTGAAAGTTGAAAAATTGTAAATAAGCCAGGCATGGTCCTATGCACCTACAATGCCAGCTCTCATGGGACAGACAGGAAGATCAGGAGTTCAAGGTCGTCCTTGGCTACATAGTGAGTTCAAAGCCAGTAGTCGAGGCTACATGAGTCTCTCTCTGTGTGTCTCTCTGTCTCTGTCTCTCTGTCTCTCTCTGTGTCTCTGTCTCTGTCTGTCTGTCTGTCTGTCTCTCTCTCTCTCTCTCTCTGTGTGTGTGTGTGTGTGTGTGTGTACATATGTATGTATATATGTAATCACCCCTGCAGCAGGTTTTCCAGTACTGCAGCTACGAGCCATACATGATGACTTAAATGAAAATTAGTTAAAAGAAAATAAATCTTAAAATTCAGGTCCTCAGCTGTACAAGTCACATCTCAAGGGCTCAAAAGTCCTACGAGAGGGGATGGAGAGCTGGGTTGGGGAAAGAGCACATATTGCTTTTGCAGAGGACACAAGTTTGTTCCCAGCGCCCTCTTCTGGTCTCCACAGGTACCTGTAACTCATGTGCACATCCACTCCCCATAATTAAATAATAAAAGTAAATTTTTTAATTTAATTTAATTTTATTTTATTTTTTTGGTTTTTCGAGACAGGGTTTTTCTGTGTAGTCCTGGCTGTCCTGGAACTCACTTTGTAGACCAGGCTGGCCTCGAACTCAGAAATCCACCTGCCTCTGCCTCCCAAGTGCTGGGATTAAAGGCGTGTGCCACCATTGCCCAGCTAAGTAAATATTTTTTTAAGTGATGTGTGATTAGTGACAGCTTCGCTATGAGATGGTGCAAACTTACAGCGTCACAGATGTTTCACAAGGCCAGACTGCCCTTGATCTCTATTAGTGTCTTTGCTGTCGTTGTGATAAAATATTTTGACAAAAACAGCTTAAGGAAGGGAGAGTTTATTGTGGTTCACAGGTCCTGAGGGCTAGAGGCAGTCATACCTGGGAAGCATGACACAAGGCATGGAGGGCTTGATAGCAGGATCAGGAAACTGGCTGCTCACATTGATTCTGCACTAGGAAACAGCCAACAGAGTGAGTGGAGCCAGACTCATGGCCCACCTCTAGTGATGGACTTCCTCCAGCATGGCTTCGCCATCTAAAGATTCCACAACCTCCCTGAACAGCACCACCTCCTGGGAAACAAGTGTTTAAATGCATGATCCTGTGAGGGACACATCGCATCCAAACCATAAGGACATACTGCAATCTGAGGAAGGGCCTCTGAAATGGGAAGGGGATCCAGCGGGGGCAAGGATGAAAGGACTGTGCTCTAGCATAAAATTTTTTAGTACATCAAATTGTTTATTATGTTGTATTTTGTTCTCCATTCAAAGACACATATTTTAAAAGTTCAACCACATTTAACCTGATCATAGGTCCAGAAGGCTAGAGGCTAGTAGGATCAGGAAACTGGCCGATCATAAAGGATACTCTTGCAAGATCCTAATCTTAATTATTGCAAAGCCCCTTCCCCTCTATCTCTGAGATTTTAGTTTCTGCATTTTCAACTGCCCACTGTCAACCAAAGTCCAGAAATATTAAGTGGAGAATTCCAGAAATCAGTAATGTCAAACCACACACTATTCTGAGTGGTGTGGCGAAGTCTCCCATCATCCTGCTCCTTTTCAGGATGAACCATCCTGAGTTCATGAACGATCCCTTTGTTCAGTTCATCCATGCCGTATGTATATGCCACCCCCTGCTAGTTGCCTAGCAACTATCTCAGGTACCACATTGGTTGTTATGGTACCTCAGTGCTTGTGTTTAAGGAACTGTTATTTTAGCATTAGCCCCACAGTGCAAGAGCATTGAGCTGACAATTTAGACACTTCAAGGAAGGCTACAAAGTGCTTCCTTTAGATAAAAAGAAGAGAGTATAAGACATTTTTAGAGAGAAAGAGCCCATTCCCTAACATTTTCTATAATATATCTGTTGTATTTAATAGCTGTTGTTTATGTCTCATTGTGTCTAATCTGTAAGTTAAACTTTATCATAGGCATGTGTCTTACTCAGAGTCACTATTATTGTGATAAAACACCATGAGCAAAGAAAATTGTGGAGGAAAAGGTTTATTTGGCTCACACTTCCACAGCACTGTTCATCATTGAAGGGAGTCAGAACAGGAATTTAAGCAGTGGAGGATCCTGGAGGCAGGAGCTGATGCAGAGACCATGGAGGGGTGCTACTTACTGACTTGTTCTGCCTGCTTTCTTATAGAATCCAGGACCACCAGCCTAGGGATGGCAACCACCTACAATGGCCTGGGTCCTCCCCCATCAATCACTAATTAACAAAATGCCTTACAGTTGGATCTTATGGAGTCATTTTCTCAACTGAGTTTCCCTCCTTTCAGATATCTCCAGATGGTGTTAAGTTGACATACGACTAGCCAGCACAGCATGTATGTGTCAAAAAAGTGTATTTACATATATCCATTATGTAAATTTGGTATATGAGGAATTGCATACACATATATGGGGTTAGATGCTATCCAAAGCTTCAGGCACCCACTAGGGGTCTTGAAGAGCATCCTCTACCAGATAAGGACATGCTGGGGACTACAAAGACACGATTTCAAATAAAGACTCATTCCCAGGAACCAAACACTAAAATTTGAACAGCATATCTTTTTGAGGAAACTAGTCAGATACACTATGCCATTTTATAGATGACGTGAAGGTTCAAGAGCCCTTCACCCATCAAAAGCCACAAAGCCTATTCAGCGCAGCCGTGAAAGTCCTCCCACAATAGACCTGGGCATAGGGATGGGCTATCTTTCAGCTTGAAGCTAGCCATGCTGCTCGGTGCCTGCACAGCCAACTCACAGCAGGCAATGCTCCCAACAGGCAACACACAAAGCACTGCCCATCTCTGGCCCTGCTTATCTGCCTGCTCTCTGCTAGGATCTGACAAAAGATTATACTGTTTCCCTGGGGCATGGGAAGGAGCTGGGTGATGACCTGCCTGTGTCTCAGATCAGATGGGGATCCAAGCTACAGAGGGCTCTCTGAGTCTCCAGAGTCCTAAAGTCTGCAGGGCCCCTTTGATCAGAGCTTTGAAGAATGGGAGCAAATGCAGGCCATTGGTGCTGCAGTGAAGGGCCTTTCTGGTCTCAGGCAATGCATGCCAGACTGCTGGGGCTTTGTGTTCATGAAGGACTCAGAAGGCTTAAGTTAGAACTTAGGCTGGGGGCAACAGGATGTGGGCAGAGGCAGGCAGGGGGCCTGTGAGACAATGTTGCTATATCCCTAGAGTTGCTTTAACGGCAGCGTCCCAGCCAGACACCTCCAGGACAACCGAAGCAAGCCCCACTCACTGCCTCCTCCTCCTCCTCCTCCTCCTCCTCCTCCCCCCCC
>JADRCD010226254.1:0-15608 GCA_019843815.1 Montemys delectorum
GGGGAGAGGGGACAGAGCGGGAGCAAGAAGGCAAAAGAGTAAGAGAGAGTGGAGAGGGGAGGGGGCGAAAGGCCCCTTTTTTATCATGAGTTAAGACACACCTGGCTGTTGCCAAGTAACTGTGGGGCAGAGCTTAGACAAAGTGCTAACACTACCCATTAAGAGAGCTCGGAAGCTAGCTCAGGTCATGTTCCTAACTGCTGGCCCAACTCTCCAACCCTCTACCTTATGTTTTTGAGCCAGGCTCTCTTCCCTGATTCAGAGCTCTGATTCAGCTAGGCTGGCCAGCAAGCTCTAGGGACACCAGTGTTGATGTTACAGCTGCTTGTGGCTCTGTCTGGCTTTCTGTAGGTCCTGGGATCTGAGCTCTGATCCCCATGGCTCCACCACACGTTACCCTCTCGGCCATCTTCCAGCCTTGCTTCCTGAATGTCAACCTAATTGTCCTTTTTATGAACAATGTTTTAAATTTAATGTAGTACAATCGATCATCTCTGTATGCACCCGGTTTAAAAAAATCTATGCCACCTATGAGGTCGCATTCCCGGAGAGTTTACCCAGAAGTAGTATTTTCCCTCTTTGCTTGTTTTTATTATTTGTAGCAAGGCTGATTCTGAACCCCACAACCCTCCTGCTGCTTCCTGTTAGGATTACAGGTGTTAGGACCACAGGTGAGGGCCCTGCATACCTGGCTTTGGAGCCATTCTATTTACTTTGATATTTAGATAAAGAATGCCCCAGTCATGGCTGCACTCAGCATTTGGGAAGAAGAGGCAGGGGGACTGTGAGTCAAGGCCAGTCTGCACCAGAGAGAGACAATGGACCAAACAAAACAAAACTGTGGCTCAGGCTGCTAAAAACTGGCTTTGGGTCTGAATCCTCTAGGCCTGAGCTACAGTCCACTACCCACTACTATACACCATTCTTCACTGCAGGCACCCTCAAACCCAGGCATCACGTTGGTCACCTCTGCTTGCAACATGGCTGCAGCTCTGATCACTCCCTAGTGAAGGGATGGCAAGAGGCAGATGCAGGTACACACACACATTCAAAACAAGGTACCTGTTTGCTCTTGCTTTCCTATATTGGTTCTGTAATAAAGGGTATTTGGACTGGGCTGCGGCTGGAAGGGCACTTAGTGCAGAGAGGGTTTTCTGCAGTCCAGGGTACCAATCCTGGGTCTCACACATGCCCAGCAACACTGAGTCTGTCTCCAGTGGAGGCACCATCAGCTCAAACCCCCTCGTCCATCACTTACTATTGTGTGAACCTAAGAAATTACTGCTGTGGGCTGGGCAGCCTTGGTTCCTCCATTTGTAAGTGGAGACACCAGGTGAAGGGATGGACACAAGGGATGAGGTAGCTGTGCCAGCTTTTCAATGTTTTATTCGCTTAGCCTTTTGATACATACTGTTGTCATGGCCTGGTGCCCTCAGATGCATCTGGCCAGCAATACCTTCTAGACGTTAAATAACTAGAAGCTAAAAGCTTTCTCAGTATCACCTGAATATACCCCACTGTGAGCATAGCCCTGCTTGGGGGGGTGGTGTTCTCAGAGGGGTATGGACAGGAACATGCGCTGGGCCACAGAACTACAGTGCAGCAAATGGGCCTCAGCCAACCCATTCTGGACTGCTGTGGTGTGGGGCTGTTGGCACCAGTTGGCAGGTTCTAAGCCATCTCCTTAAGGGGGCAAGACCTGTTGGGAACCTAGGAGGGTCCAAGATTGGATCCAATTCAGAAATGTCAGATCCCTTCCAGGGGCAGGTAACGAGAAAACCTTGGAGTGTGGCTGACCCCAAGGCTGGCCATTGCTGACTCCTTTCTCCTGGGTGTTCCAAGTGGGCAGGGGTTTTGCCCACGGGATGTCATGAGTATTCGGAAGTATAACTCATTAGACATGATGGTGTCTGGAATTTTCTCAGCCAGCACCAAACACTGCATGCTATTTCACTTTGCAAGATGGTACAAGCTTGGGCCAAAGCTCACATCTAGTTAGGGGTCAGGTCCTGGCTGTGCTGGTGTTGCCTGCATGGAAAGCAGAGGCAGCAGAGAAGGCGGATCCCTGACTGTTCTGTAGTGCCCTAGATCTGATTCCAGAGCCAGCACTTCAGATTTTAGATTGCAGCCTTTCGGAAACTTGCAAGGGACAAGCTCTCAGGCAGTGGATCTTCGAGGATGGAAGCTCTCAGAAACAGCTATGAAGGGATGACACAGGTCCTACTGAGGGTATCACAGGGACACACACAATGCCTGAGGATGAAATATTTACAGGGCCGAGGATGGCTATCATGGGGTAGAGTGCTCACTGAACATACGAGGCCTTTGTTCTACCTCTAGCACCACGAACACAACCCCTCCAAACACTCACTCACCATATACTTTCAAGGTCCCCCCAACACACACCTCACACCATAGATATTCTCACACTCTGTCCCCAGCAAGCCACTTACTTTCATGCCTTCACCTTTGAGTTGGCAGGACACCTGCTATTGAGCTTCCTGCCTAACCCAAGACAGAGATCTTGCACAAAGTGGAAAGTACAATACAGAAACAGTGTTTCTCCAGACATCAAAAATAAGTTCCTGGAATAAATGTTAATTATACAAAGGCTTTAAAAATAACATTTATTTATCAACTGTGTGTCACAGTGCATGTGTGGAGGTCAGAGGACCTGTGCCTTCTAACATGTGGGTCTTAAGGTGCCTTCATCTGCTGAGCCATCTTGCTGGTCATACAAAGACTTTGCCAGGCTTCCAAGCACTGGGCATACATGGTTAGGTTGGTCAACCCCCCCCCCCCCACGCTGAAGCCAGCAAAGCCAGCTTGTCCTGTTTTACCATATTAGCATCCATTCGTATTCTTTCCTGTTGTTTTGAGACAGTTCCCTCATTCTAGCCTCAGGTTGTCTTGGGACTCAGAATGTAGCCCAGGCTGCCCTCAACTTGTGGTAATTCTACTGTCTCAGCCTGAGCACTACTAGCACCATGCTCAGCTAGTTCCTTAAATATTTATTTATTCAGTGGCAGTTTCTCCAGCTGTCCTGGAACTATGCAGACCAAGTGAACTGAACTGCTTCCACAGTGCCGAGATTAAAGGCAATCTTTTTTAAGTCTTAGAATTATTTATTCTTTGTGTATGGGTGTTTTGCCTACATGAATGTCTGTGTACCCCATGTGCCTGGTGCCAGTGAAAGTTTCAGACAGCTGGGAGCTGCCATGTTGGTGTTGGGAATTGGACCTGGGTCCTCTGCAAGAGCAGCAAGCTCTCTCAACTGCTAAGCCATCTCTCTAGCCCCCATCCTAACAGGCAATTCTACAAGTGAAAAGCTCCTTTAATCCCAGCACCCATGAGGCAGAAGTAGGTGGATCTTCATGTTCAAGGCCAGCCTGGTCTACACACCAAGTTCTAGACCAGTCAAGGCAAAATAATAAAACCATCTCAAAAGCAAAACAAAAATTAAGTGGAAAATTAATTAAAAAAATTTTAGCTGGGTGGTGGTGCACGCCTTTAATCTCAGCACTTGGGAGGCAGAGGCAGGTGGATTTCTGAGTTCTGAGTTTGAGGCCAGCCTGGTCTACAGAGTGAGTTCCAGGATAGCCAAGGCTACATAGAGAAACCCTGTCTTGAAAAAACCAAAAAAACAACAAAAAAAAACTGATACACATAGACACTGCACATTTAAAGCAGGCTAGACAGGTCTATCTCTTCATCACTGCTTTATGGTGGGACCTTTAAAATCCTTTCTAGTTTTTTTGGAATGTTAAAAAAATTATATTTTCGTTTGTACTACATGTGTACTTTTTAATATCCTAGTTTCTGTTGTTGTGCTAAAACACTAACCAGAAGCAACTTAGAGATAAACAAGAAAGGTTATGGCTTAACAGTGGTGTCTGTGATAGCTATTCTTGGCTGTCAACTTGATTATACTGCTTGGAATCACTATATTACACTATACAGTTAAGTAACTACACGCCAAGCTGCTGGGACACCTGGGAGGGGTTTTTTGATTGCATCTGAAATGGAAAACCCAGCTTGAGTCTGGATACACCTTCTGGTGGCAGCCCATACAGAGAACACGAAAGGAGGAAGCTTTTGCTCACTGACTGCTCACCCTTGCTCACTGGCAAACTCATCCCTTCAATGCCATTGGAGCCCACGCTGTGCATATATATACTTAAGACCAGCTGAGACTGAACAGGGGAAATCTAGGACTATCGAATGAGAGACAGCTGTTGCTGGAATAGTTGTATCACAGCCTGTGACTAATAAATGGCATTTTATACACACATTTCCCCCGTTCTGTCAGTTCTGAGAACCCTAATCCATTGCTAGTTAGTTTTTGCCAACTTGACACAAACTAGTCACTTGGGAAGAAGGACTATCAACTGAGGAACTGTTGCCCTTAGACTGTGGTCCTGAGTTACATAAGGAAGCCGGCTGAACAGGCCATAGAGATCAAGATAATAAGCAGCCCCTCCATGGCCTCTGCTTCTGTTCCTGCCTCCAGCTTCTTCCCCTTCGATCTGAGTTATAAGGTAAAATCCACCATTTCCTCCCCAAATTAGTTTTGGTACTTCGTCAGAGCAACAGAACCTTAACCAGGACAGAGGGTAGGTGCTGTGAGAGAGGTTACAATGTCCACCTGAGTCTAGGCAGTTTCTCCTGGGTGAGGCCCGGGGCTCTGCCTCCAGGAGTGACATTCATTAGGAGCACTTGGTAGTCACCCTGTAAAGGAGCAGCTGTCCCTGAACACAAGACAGGAGTTCAAAACTAGGCATGAGTGCTTCAACAAGTCAGTCTTTCAGAACAGGTTCTCACTCCAGTTTAAATCAGCCTCAAGCTCACTATGAAGAACTGGACTCAAACCTGTGACACTCCTCTTCTGTACTGGACGCAGGCATGGGCCACCTGGCTTGGGCAGACAGAACTGTGAGTGACTGCCTACCAGCCCTGGTTATATCTTGACACTTCCCATCTCAAAAATAAGGCAGAGCTGGGGTTGGGGGTGAGGGAGAGTGGGGGTTGGGGCCTCATACCTTCCTTTGTTCAGACACAGAGGAAGTCAGTTTAGAAGGTTCAGGGGAGTTGGAGCGGTGGTGATTGATGTACTTAAGAAGCAAAGGCTGAGGGATCACTGCCCGTCCAAGGCCAGGCTCCTTCAGGGTCAACACCACACCAAGCAGGACCATAAAGGGATATCCTTAACCAAACAAAACTAAACACTTCCTCCAAACAACAAAGGCCAACCAACCAACAAAGAACCAAGAGCAAAATGTCGAATAAAGGGGAGAAACCACACTCAGAGTTCACTGAGGTGAGCCTGGCTTTCCCACTTAGTAAAGAACATGGGGAAATGCTGTTATCAGCTTCACGAAGCCCAAGGAAAGGCACCTTTCTCCCTGTAGAGCGAGCATTCAGAGGACAACATACAACACACCAAAAAGCCTGCATGCTATTTCGTAAGATGGTCAAGAATATTTGGTCAAATGATCCAAGCCAACAAGCATACTGCTTGGGACATCATGGGGTGTTAAGCCTCCCCCCCTCCCCCATTTTGGATACAAAGCAGCTCTCATTTTGAAGATGTGGAGTAGCTGAGTCAGGACAAACTGGCTTTGGGACTGTTCATGGGCTTAGCTTCTCTTGGGATCTTTGCTCTCATCGCCAATGTGCTGTGTTCACTGTGCAGTGAGGTTTCTCAGGCAACAGTGCTGCCTAATCCCACGGTGCAGCCTGTGAAGCAGTGCAGCTCCTAGCCCCACACCTACTTGGCTGCTCACATGATGCTCCAGTATGTCAGGATGCCTAGAGCGGGCTTAGGCTAAGAAGACCCACACACTCACCAGAGTAAAGACTAAAATACATCCTCTCAGGATTATGAAAGGCTAGATAGAAGTGTTTAATGGGAATGACCTGGGACAAGCAGAAAGAGCTTTGACGGGCAGGCTTGGGCAGTATAGGACTAAGAACCCAAAGCCTAGGCGGCCCTCAGCTCTCCACAGCCCCGCCCTGAAGGATGCCGACTGCACCCCCTTCCAAGGCACACATCAGACTTGCAGCTTCCCTTTGGGCTAAAAATATGCTTTCATCTTCTCTGTAGTGTGGTCTCCAGCCGTGGTTCTTGTCTAGCACAGGTGCAGAACTGCTTTGTTGATCTCAGGGTTTGTCCAGTCGCTCCGAATGTCGTCTAGGTGATTATCAAAATCCACGAGTGTTTCATAGGAGCGGCTGTCCAGGAGTGACGCTGAGATCCTCTGTGCCTCCGGCCAATCTTCACAATAGTCGCTGCAGGACAGACAGAAAAGTCAGCCTCAAACCACCAAGACCACACAGGCTAAGGACAGAGCAGCTACTGGGAGACACGGGAACGTGGACGCGCGTGAATGGACAAGTCCCTCCAAACAGGGCACTGTAGAACCTAGAGGGACATGGCTGAAGCATCCATTCAATCACAAAGCAAACATTGGAAGAGCATGGTGCCACGGTGTGCGTGGAGACCATGGTGTACCACCAAGACCCCGCACTACACAGGAGACCAAGCCCAGGCCAAGGCGGCACTGCACTCACTGGTGTGGATCTCTGCACCGCCACCTGTTCTCATGCTGCTCGTACACGTGGATCGTGGGCGCTGCGCAGTCCATTGTGAACTTGGCGTTGTCCACCTGAGGAGAAAGGAGGGTGATGACAGGCATTGAGTACAGTGCTGAGAAGGGTGGTGCCTGCCTAGGCTCCCATTCGAGCAGTACAGGTATGCCCATACCAAGGTACTCTGTGGTGCAGGGTGAGTGTGAGCACTCCCCACCTTTCCACAAAGCTGAGCAGAGTGCCCCAACCAGACCCCTCCCTCACTCCCAGACTGTGTATCCAGACTGTGTAATGAAGCCGTACTTTCCAACCTCCAGGCTACACTGGCTTTGCCCAGTGGCCCTGGTATTTACTGGGCCACCACCAGGGTTTTAAGTTCAGCAGGCCAGGATTGCTGGAGGTGAGAGCCCTGCCCTAATGTTGTGCAGGCAGCAGAACTCACGCACCACCGTGACTAATACTTAGGGCTGGAGCTGGGGCAGCCCCAGCAGGGAGGCTCACACCACAGGAGGGCAAGACTCACCATGATGAGTGCAGCATCACTGAAGCCCTCTGCGATCCTGGAGGCCACCTTCTCTGCCACCTGGTTTGGGCTGTGGAGAAGGACCTATGAGCTCTGCGATACTCTAGCTGAGCTGAACAGTCCCGTCAATACAGTTCACTACCACCTGAACTAGCAGGTGGGATGGAGCCAACTGATGATGGTGAGTGTTAGCTCCATTGAGATGACTCAGGGTTGTGAATGCCAGGGCAGACCCTCGGGCATCTTCTGAAGAAAAAAGCTTCCAGAAGTGTGGCCTAGAGCAGCTGATGACCTGCTGGGCTGTGGATTGTACTTGAAGTTGAGTCTGCACTCTTTAAGTGCCTGCTTCTCAAGTGGCTTATCCACAGCATCAGCATCTCGTCACAGGAGGTCCAGGGCCTAACAACTGAATCTTTTTAAATCAAATCACTTTTTAGGACTCTAAGCCATTTCATATCTTCCTATGCTGTGAGCTTTCAATTTGGAGTCACACTGATTGATCAATGACATTGGCACCTCACACTGACAAAGCTTCCTCAGCCACGCTAGTGCTACAGGGGTAGAGGTCTGCAACTTCTGCGGCTACAGCCTGCCCCCTTCCTCCAGGGCCCTCAGAGAGACTGAAGGGTCCGCTTGGCTCAGTAGTTAGTTATCCACAGCCACCTCCACAGCAGTTTTTGTGCAAGGTGGGTAAGCACTAGTCATCCACACAGAGGAAGAATTAAGGGCCAGAGGACACAGAGAACAAGAGGTGGCAGCAGAACCTGGGGACCTGCGCACAGGGCTTTCATAGCTGTAGGCAGTCCCAGAGGTGCCTTGACGGACTCAATGTGATGGACGGCACAGCTCTTGAAAACCCCCAAGCCTCATGACAGTAGGGGGGGCACCTCCAGCTCATTGCTTCATTTCTAGAAGAGCCTGTGGGCCATTCTATCGCCCATGCTACATAAGCACACTGGGGTCTGTTGGCTCCATCTAAGCACACAAGAAAACCCCAGTACTTACTGTGTGGGTATTTTCCAGCTGCCCCTGGCTTCTAGCTGGCTGCAGCCAAAGGAAGCCTCTGGAGGACAGCAGAGGGCATGGAAGAGGGGCATCAGTACGACTGATTGGGGCCTCCCTTCCCTGACGTGGGACCTATCAGGCTGGCTGCTGGCCACGTCCTGTGGCCAAAGGATGTTGCTCCTCTGGAGGTGGCCTTCTTTATCAGCTCTTCCTCGCTGGCCCTGGAGGGCTAAGGGATGGAGGCTGCTGTCACCGGCTTGGTCCCTGTACATAGCTCCTGAGTTCCATTCATGGCCCACCCCTTCATGAACTGCCCACCTATTAGCTCCTTAAGCCACCCTGACAGAGGATGTCCTTGGCTAGATTCATAGGACTCAGACTGAAGCAGGCATAAACTCAGCCTGTTCAAGAGAGAACAGATGTGGGGGTTTCGTCGGTGCAGGAACCTGGAGTCAATTCAGGTACCAAAGACCAAACTTTCACCATAGGCCCCCATCCTAAGAGTTCCAAACCCCAAACCACTTTATTCACTCAAGAGTTAAGTTACCCTGCCTTCCACAGCCTCTAGTTTGGGAGTGGGAGGCAGCAGGAGTGGGAGTGGACACAGGCAGACCTGGTGAATGCTCTCCTTCTTTTTGAGCTCCCTCCCTGCACAACAGAGGAACCATGGACAAAACCCTGGCTGCTCGTCTGGCCAGTCACCTGCACACCTGAGAAAGCAGGGTTTGGGAGGTGGTGACTTGCACAGGCTTTGCCAACTGAAGCCTATAGAGGGTCAAGATGACCTCAGTGAGGGCTGTGGCTTTGAACCCTCCACCCACAGTGCGCAACTCATACCTGGCATCCTTCACACGCTCATTAGCTTGGTAATAGCCAGCGATCACATAGCTGTTGTCTTTGCACCACGAGTCAATCTGAGAGGAGCAGAAATGGGAAAAGGACCTCAGTACCAGGTCTTCGACAGTGCACCCCTCCCCTGAAAGGGACAACCCATACACCCAACGAGGTGAGAACTCAAGAGCTCGGGGCTCAGAGGCAGAGTCCTCCCACACAGGCTGCACTGGGCACAGCAGCCAACACCATACACAGCAGCAGCACTGTGTGGATGTATCCTGGTCACTTAAACTGGTTCCAACCTTTTCACACTGTGACAGTGCTGTTTCGAATATGCTGAGCACACTTAGGCCATCTTAGAATCTTAGATACACAGAAGGTTGGAGATGCCTTATTTAAAGTTAACCTCTGCACATAAGGAAAACTAATGTTCAGAGAGGCTGAGTATGCACAGTTGATAGGAACAGATCCAGACAGGACCGTCAATTGTCTGAAGTCTTTGATATGGGCTTTTAACATTCTTAGTGATCCCTGCCAGGGTTGGAGTACTGGGAGCAGGCACCCATGTCTTTGCAGTGCAGCACACTTAGTGTCCTGTGGGGGAAACAGGAGCAGCGGCAGACTTTGAGGAATTGGCTGCTCTGTGGCTTAGCATATCTAGTCTAGCTTTCTGCAGGACTAATGCCTGCCTGTGGCAGACATACACAAGAATAAAGTAAATCTTAAGGCCAAAATCCAAAACCCTATCAATGCAAGTTGGACACGATAGCATTTATTTGTGGTTTTAGTATTTGGGAAATTATGCAGAAAGATCTTAAGCTTGTGGTCAGAAGCCTGTTGACACCACAGTATGGTACCTGAGCTATACAAGACTGTCTTCCTTTTTTTTTTTGGAGACAGGGTTACTATGCATAACCTTAGATGTCCCGGAACTTACTCTGTAGACCAGGCTGACCTTGAACTCAAGAGATCTGCCTACTGGGATTAAAGGTGTAATCTGGCACCACTGCCAGGTCTAAGAGAAGTCTTTTTTTTTTTTTTGAGACAGGGTTTCTCTGTGTAGCCCTGGCTGGCCTCAAACTCAGAAATCCACCTGTCTCTGCCTCCCAAGTGCTGGGATTAAAGGCGTGTGCCACCACTGCCCGGCCCAAGAGAAGTCTTAAAAAACAAAAACAACACAAAACCCGCCTGTGTTTACCCCCACCCCACCGCTGGTTCAGACCCCAGTCTCCTTCATGACTAAAAACAGAAATTAAGACAAGTCTTTAGGTCCTTGGCTCATGTGGGCTAGAATACTTCCAAATTCCTGACAACTCATGAGTTACCATATTGGGACAAAACCAGGGCTCACTGAACCAGCAAAAAATGCTGGTCATCTACCCAAAAGATTAGTTACATCCCCAAATATTTATAATGGCTCCATTGCACAAATCCCTGCAAAGCTAGTCACGTGCTGCCGTCTCCTTTTAGGGGAACAGGTGCTGGAAATGTCCCTACCTAGAAGTTTCTCTCCCTTCTCAAACTTATCCCCATATACCCATCAGAGGACCTTACTCTAAATTTTGGGTTTAGCCCCTTTCTTTGAACTCAAAAGACAACCTTGTCTTTGCTGCAGGCAACCCTACCTCTGGCCAGCTCCTCTGTCTTAGGGCCTGCCTATTTTCCATCTACTGCTCTTGAAACAAGATACTCAAATACACTGGCATAAAAAGTTAATTCTTTATTTCACAGTTGAGCAGTCTATAAAAGGGCTGGTTCCTCCTGCGAGTTCTGGGCACCCCCTTTCCAGTCTGTTTTCCTGGGCCTACAGGACACCCTCCTGATCCACTTCTGTCTCCATACCTTACCCGTTTAAAGAGCCCCATGTTTACTCTGGTACTACACAGAGAATCGAGAACAATCTTTTTGCCCATGAATATCTTTTGAAGTCTGTATAGCTGACCACAGCTATGCTGTATTTATATTGGGGCACAACACATATTTTTCGCCCCAACAACACAGTATCAGTCTTCAGTGAATAGTTCAATCCGTCTCTTTAGCCAAAAGGTCCAGGACTTATATCTGCCTCAAACACACACAATACCACCTTGAACTTGTTCTCTGAGCACGGCCACAAGGCTGACTCCTGTGACAAATGTAATACATGCTTCATTCCCTGTGTCTGGTGAGGACGAATTCCTATGCAAATATCCCAGGCACCCAACTAAATTCCAGTGGAGGACATAATGCTGTGACCTGGAACTTCAGAACTCTGTGGGGAGGCATAAAGTAAACCATAAAAGCTCTGCTTTAGCTCTATGAACTGCAACAAATTTTCACTGTATGTTTTTGTCTCCCACCCAACTCATGGATGCCTATCCACACTGCCTATCTATCAACCAGGGAACAGACTCCCTCCTGCATACTCAGAGGCAGAGAAATGTTTAAGAACAGGGGAAGAGGGCTGGAGAGATGACGCAGTGGTTGAGAGTTCTGGATATTTTCATAGAGCACCCACGTGGTGGCTCATGACTGTATGTTAACTCCAGGGATTTGGCATTCTGGCTTCCACAAGCAACACAGACCCCCCCCCCCGACATACATGGAGGCAAACACCCATAAACAGGAGGAGAAAGCTCTTAGCTGGTTGTGAAACTGCCCCCTCTGCTCAACGTCCTCTATGCTATTCTGGACAAGTTACACTGGAGAGCTGTTGAGGGGCCAGGGCCAATCATTTGGTTCCTGTTAAGAATGTGCATGATGGCCCCTCTCTGCAAACCTGCTAACATTGTATCTAAGCACTGACATCCATCTCGGGTGACTCCATAATAACCAGAGACCATGCAAGGATAAGAGCCACATCACGTCTGACCCTGCATGACCACCAAATGGGAGGGTAACCTGGGCAAACCTTCTGTCTGTAGCGAGAAGCAGGCCTTGGCTTCAGGGTTTCACTGAACTACTTCGCAGGCCAGCCCTGATTTCTCCTTGGAAGAGAAGCTGGGGTGCTGCTAATGAGAGGGAAGGGGCCACACGCTGAGGGACAGCAGCTGTGGGCGTGGAGTGGAGACAGCAGGAAGAACACTGGCCTGAAACCATAGTATGGTCGGTCGGTAAGAAAGTCACCCGAGCAGAACGCAGAGAGCTGCCATAGCAGCAAAAACCAAGGCAGGGGAAAGACAAAGGGCTTAGAGAAACAGGGTTACGCTAATTTCCCTACCAACCATTTTATGGGTTTTTGCTATTAGGAGTAATTCCTTCACTGCCTACGTCAAAGGGCTTGAGGATAAATAGTAGGCATAAGTACTTAAACAGATGAAAAGCACCCGGAAATGCAAGGATTTTTGTCTAATGGAAAATGATAATAGAAATCCTTTCAAAGGAGTCTCATGCTGCCCTTTGGCTTGTCTTTACCACATTCAGCAATCATCCCAGTGTGAGCTCCTCGCAGTGGGAGCCAGCAGGATGGGGCCTCACCAAGGTAACTGCATGGGTTCTGCTTGCTGCTGTTAAAACTTCCACAGCCTGCATTTTGACAGCTGCAGGCTCCAAACCCAGAGACCTCTCTGGCTTTCAGTGTGCAAGGTTGCAAAGTAAATAGCACAAACTGAAGAAACTCAGGTGCCATGTGGCTAGACAGCCCATGGGGAGTGGAGGAGAATATTTAGGGCAGAGGGCATGTGCAGGAGGGAACAGTACTAGGAACTCTGTGTGTCTGGTAAGAGACAGAGTAGAGGGTAAGGAAGTATGAGCAGAGAGACAGGGAGCAGTGGGGTTACATCCTGGGAACAAATGCACTTTCTGGAGAGGTACCGCCAGACCCCGGCCTTCAAGTGGAGTCTGCCACCTGCTGCAGAAGGTGACTCATGTAAGACTAGAGGCTGGCAGGCGATGAAGGGATATAGATTCAACAAGAGCCTGAGGGAGACAGTCCACAGGCATTGGAATTCATCACAATGGAACCCAGTGTTTGTGCTCTGTTAAAAGGACACAGTGGAGACAGCATTGGAAAAGTGTGGTTACAGCATCTGGTACAGAGTCCTCCCAGACAGTCGACAGTCAGACTATCTCAGACACAAAGTCTCTGAGGCAGGTCACATGGCCTGGGGTGCCGGGCTGGCCCGATACTTGAATGCCCAGACCATCCAAACCCTCCAGTTTTGATGAGCCAATTTTTTAAAGGAAAAAAAAATTTTTTTTTTCATCTTGTTTTGTTTTCCAAGGCAAGGTGTTATTATGTAGCACCGACTATCCTGGAACTAGCTGTGTGCAACAGGCTGGCCTTGAACTTTAACTAAGTAAAGGTTACTTTGCCTGCCCCTTGTTTTATTTTTATTTCAGGGTCTACACCGTGAGTATGGGCAGGCGCATGCAGTGCCCACAGAGGGGGTCTGGAGACAGTTACTGTTATAAAGAGTTACAGTTAGTTCCTCTATGAAAGCAAACAGTGCTCCAACCACTGAGCCATCTCTCCAGCCCCTCCATTAGCTGGTGCTTGTACACTTCATTCAGCATAGAACTTGTCAGACCACTACAAATGCAAGTCTAACTGAGCCCTGAGTTCAACCCACCACAAGTCGCACTCAGGAGAGAGCCTAAGAACCCTGCCCTACTATTGAAGGCAGGGCCCAGCCAGGTGCAACTCCCTTGCTAACAGAACAGTTAAGACAATGGCTAGAAAGTAGCACATGAATCCTCAAGAGATGCTTCGGGCACTAAAAAGCACACTTCTTCAAGAACTAAGTATCACCCACAGATCTTCCTCCTGCTCAGAAAGAATCTAAAAAAAAAAAAAAAAATCCATACAATAACTCTTCAAGACATACAAAATGTGCCCAGTAAACGTGCCAATTTGCCTAAAGGCCACTTGTAGTCTGCCGGAAATTACCTTTGGTGTTTTAATGTAAATTAAGTAATGAATGAGCAAAGCCTGTGTGTGTGTTGGGGGGGGGGGAATACACACGCTCAGGAGAAGGACTGATCTGTATGTAAGAGGCCGGCCACGCCCACTAAAAGTGAAACCTGTCCCCCACCCACCTCTGCAAAACAAAAGAAACAGATGTCAAGGAATGCTAGCCCTAGAAGTAATCGCAGTTTTCAGGAATCTAAAGCAGGAAGAGTTGGGAGTCCGAGGCTAGCAGAGGGCTCGCCAATTCAATGGAGTAGTTCTAGTGGGGGAGGGGAGACAGGATTAGCATTTCCTACCCGCCAGCTCAGGCTTTATCTTCAGAGCTTGTTCTGAGATGTAAATGAAGCTGTATATAAACTGGGTGGTTAATGGTTTGATTTGTGAGTCGCGTCAGGACTGCACCTGAGAGCGCTTCCAAGACGTCGCACCTGGCCACATCAGTCCGGGGCTTTATAAAGGCAAGCCGCAGAGTTATAATTCTGGGTCTTGCAGTTGTCTCTTGAGCAGAGAAAGCATGTTTGATAACAAAAGCAGAAATAACAGTCGGTATTATGACCTATAATCTTGCTAAAACAGTAAGTTTTACAATAGTCTTCAACGTCTGGGAACAAACGACAAGTGGGCCGACAAAATACAGCCTGTAAAGCTAGAGGTTTTCATGCTATAGAGGCATTCTTTTTTTCTTTGTGGTCTCACAAGCCCATTGAGTTTAAACTTTAAATGTTACCCATCCCAGGTCTCTGTAGACCAGGCTGGCCTCCAACTCCGCTTGCCTCCCTAGATCCGGGTGCTGGTTTTAAGACTGTACACCACACTCAGTTTCTTGGTAATTTTACAAAACCTCGAGAACTTGCTACGCTGCCTACCCGGGAGCAGACTCTCCTTCCTCCTCCCTGGCCTGACTTCGCCCAGCCCAGAACCCCGCCGTGGCCCGGAGCGTACCAGGGTGAGCGCCACCTCCAGCATGGGCGTCAGAGCCAGCGTGCCGTGGAAGAGCGGGATGCAGTCCACGAAGAGAGTGTGGTTGCCCGAGCCCGGAGGATGCTCCTTGCGCGGCCTCTGCCTCTCGGCCACCAGAAGCCCGTTGACGGCGCAGTGCGGGTACTTGGCGCCGTGTAGCACCATCTTGCAGTAGGCCTGGGTGGTCAGCTTCACCCCGGGCATGCTGAGCCTAGCTGGCCGCGTCGCAACCAACGCACCACGGTCTAAGACACTACGCACGCTGCACGTTGACACAGGCTCCCACCTCCAGCAGCAGCCTCCCGCCTCAGCCCGTCCGCCGGAAAGCGTAGTCGCTAGCGTTTGCCAGAAAGCATCGCGGCCCGCTCGGCCTTTCGCGACAGATGCCGCACCGCGCTCTGAATCGGGCGGGCGTGGGCGTGGTTTCCTCGATTCCCGCGATGCTTCGCGGCACCATCTTGCTCTTCCGGTGCGGGTTCCGTTCTTCCGGTCGCGAGCACCCAGGGTGTAGAGGGCGGTCGCGGCGGTCGCCTGGGCAGCTGTGGCAGGTGACGGCCTTTGACAGCGGGTGAGGGCGGCACGGCCGGGGGCCGAGGACCTGGAGCGCTGGGGCGGGAGCGGTGCCTCTGAGGCGCCCCCGGACCCGGGACTTGAGCCGCTCCGTGACCTTGGGGCGCCCGCGTCCCGGGCGAGTCTGTTGTCTTGTGTCCCCTCTTGCCGTTCGGCTCTGGCCTGCCCCGCTTCGGGCGTTCCGGCTCCGCCAGGCCCGAGGGACAGCGAACAGAGCCTTGACGTCACGCTACGGTTTCT